>JAVTVY010022913.1:0-88779 GCA_036873755.1 Hanleya hanleyi
CAAACGACTGGTTTCGCAGCTATCTAACTTCTCGCTCACAGTGTGTATCATATAATGGTATCCTATCGTCTCTTAATCCAATTTGCACGGAAGTTCCCCAAGGATCAATACTTGGCCCGATACTATTCTTAATATACATTAATGATATAAATAAAGCCTCATCAATCTTGAATATAAATCTTTTCGCAGATGGTACGAGTGCCACCCTTTCAGACACTGATCCCACCAGACTAGTGGGCATTATGTCCCAGGAACTTGAAAATTTACATAACTGGTTTTCCTGCAACAAACTCTCACTAAATGTAAAAAAGACCAAATATATACTCTTCAGACCGAATAGGTCTGCCCATACTAATATACCGAATGTATCAATCTTTGGTCTGGAAATTGAGTCTGTTCGTACTTTTAAATTCCTTGGAGTTTATTCTAATGATAAACTTAACTGGCAAACTCACATTGACGAAATTTCATCCAAAATGGCTAGAAATATCGGTGTAATCAATAATATACGAAATTGCCTCAACAGAAAAACATTGATAATGCTATATTATGCTCTATTCTACTCTTACGTCTCCTATTGTCACCTGGTGTGGGGAAACACATTCCCAACCCATCTAAAACCTATTGTGATTCTTCAGAAAAGACTTATCCGTATAATAACATTCAGTAATAAACTTGCCCACACCAACCCATTACTTGAGCAATTAAACATCTTACCGCTCTCTAAAATCAATGACTATCTTATTCTGCTATTTACGCACAAATGCATCAACAATGCTCCTTCCATCCCGGCCAAGTTTTCAAACTATTTCACAAAACTCTCCCAAGTCCATTCCTATCCAACTAGACAAGCCAACTTCAATCTTTATGCAGAACGGATCTTCTCAAATTTATCATTTTATTCAACAAAGTCAAAGGCAACACGAATTTGGAATTGTTTATCAATTGAACTGAAATCTTGTCAATCATTCTCATTGTTTAAGTCCCATCTGAAACGCATATTTTCTCCATCCTGAATCCGGCTATTATCAATCAAAATCAAAGACTATCTGATGGTGTATTCACAATTATATTTAAAAGGTATTTTGAATGTTCCAAGGCTCAAATATGGTGACCGCGGTATATATTCTAAGACAACCTCTTTTATGCAAAACAGATATTTCTGATTTATATAATTATTCTCTGACTAGTAATTGACCACTGTACATATATGTTTATGATTATGCTCGTAAGTCAGCTCTTCATGCCAAATCAGTACTACTGCTATTACATTTACTCTTGGGATACAACAAGCCCCCTGGGGTTTTATTCCCGTCATTCTATCACTGTTCTATTCCATGTACATATTATTTACTTGAATGATGAATAAACAATCAATCAATCAATCAAACCGACAAATGTATACAGTACAAGAATTGCAAATGGCGCAGGTTTGACCAGTATTGGTCAACGCTATATTTACTGTTTAGACCCGTATAGATGTTGTTGCTGTTGTCAATGTAGATAAATCAGAGAGTAATGACGATTGTTCAGTTGTATGATATGAATTTCAATTATAAGTACAAATATCTCTTTGTGTGGTACGATAGATTATACTATGTACGAAATTAAATTGTAATGACGTATGAAAATCAAATAAATATAAATTATAAAAAAATTAAATGGAATTCACAGCACGAAACACGCAAACTTAATCAAATTGTGTTCAATTACTCTACGTATGACGCGGAACTTAAATATGAAAACATCACTCGTAGCTTAGGAGTTCAGGTTGTTTCGCGTTTGGTGTAAAACGCCCATATATAAAAAATAGTCGGTGAAGCCAATCAGTGCCTGGCTTGATGGAACGTACATGCATGTGGAAACAACGTGAAGCGGTCCTTATGCTGTACATTAAAGACAACTGGTCTCATTCGGCCATTGTAATTTTAATAGGCACCTCCCCCCCCCTCCTGTGGATGGTTTTAAATTTGGAAGGGGGTTATGTTGTTCCGAGAGAATTGAGGTGGGTCACCGTAATATGTTGGGGGGTGACGTGGAGCAGGGGTAGTTCGTGGAGATTTCACAGTGTGTGAATATCGGATTTCGTTAATCGACGTGTGCCGGTACGCAATACGTAAACTTTCGCAACTTTATGTGACAAAGTAATACTCTTTTAGTGGTGCATCCAAATTATAATCTGGACTAGTTGGAATTATCAAACTTCTCACAGTGAATGACATCCATTTTGGAAATTTGCGATGACATATATTCACAGAAATACATATATTATATCAAAGTTTTGTCAGATAGTGACTGGTGTGACTGACATAATTAAGGTATGCCAGTTTATTGCTTTGTATTAATGAAGAACACAGCTCAAAGAAATATCAAAGGCGGCAAACTAGATAACGAGGTCTTAAGGACTCGAGGCCCGGGGTAGCGCTTGATGCTATTTATTCTGTCTCATTCCATCACAACCACTCCACATACCTATATATGTTTTATATGGTTGGAAAGATCACGATTCGAGCGTTCCAAATAAAGTAACAATTTTATTTCACCGGTTTTGTTGCAGTTAGAAAACAGTTATTTAAAAAAAATAAAGACTTTTTATATCGCTAATTTCACCTATTATTTTAGAAGTAACGAGTCTGGGATTTTGCATGGTGATAATAAACCTTTCAAACCAAACAACTGTGTCTCAGTATTTTTTTAACCTCTTAGAAAAAGTTTGAGAGCGTTGTAAAGTTTATTTTTTGAAACAAAATTAAAGTCTATTTTAAGTTCCAATAACTTCAAAACAAGGCAACATTTTGAAAAACTGAGACAACTACGTTCGGACTGTAGTGTATATATTATGCTCCCCAAAAATTGACGTAATCGGATGAAAAATAGAGAAGTTATTAGCAAGTTTGTATGCACCTGCCGTGTAAAAAAATATGTCGGCTATAGAGCGTAAACAAAAATAATCTACTTTTCAGATGATAATCTGTAATTATTGTCCGCTACTTCATGATAATGATATAATATTCTCACACAACATATAGGGATTATAGACCAAACGTTCTTTAATCATTTTGGAACAATATATTTTGAGAAAGTGTAGAAAACCAGTGACGAAGATGAATTTTTATGCTGGAATATGCTCCATTGATCAGTTTTACGTCTTCCGAAATCCCTCACCGCGGGTGATTGAGCAGACGTCGACCACCAATTAGCATTCTATAGAAGGCTTACAGAGATGTGATTGGGGCAATTGGACATTCATGGATTTAATTGCCAACTGAAAAAGGTCTAGCTCAAGGAAAGCGAAGAAAACAGAAACTGATCAGTCTACAGACCTCAATCGGGAAAAACTGACCGCAGCCATTTCCGGTGTGGAGTTAAAAAACTTTACTGTTATCGCGAAAGTATACTATTTGCGGGAATAATGTTTGCCTTTTTTATAATTATATGTACGATGGTGAATATATCAGCAAAACTTTGTGTAAAGTATTTATTTTGGATGAATACCTCACTTTATACATTTACCGCATGTACAATGCGATAATGCAGAATGAAGTAATAACGAATATTGAGATGTATCAATAAATTTTAATTATGTACACAGTATTTGTCATTTTTCCTTCGGGAAGTTGTCAAAAATGAGTCTTATTTCCACCACCACAGTATATACAAAGTTCACATTAGAGGAAGCCGCTGTTTTGCTTTTTGTTCATAAGGGTTCGCACACGAATAATGCCCAGTCACACAAGCATAGTATAACAGTATGCAAAGTCAAAGTCCACAAGGATGTCTATAAAGGGGTGCTGCAATGTTCTTACAGGTGTCTCCGGATCGTTTATAAAGGGCATGTCGATCGCGGATGCCCCTTCTTTGGTTTTTGGCATTTTCGGCACTTTCGCTCTCTTGTCATTCCGGAATGAAAAGCACCACTTAGGTAGGATGTCCCTTCATCGATTGTCCGATACTGGCCATACCAACTACATGCAGTGTTTCGCTCGTTCAGTAGTTGAAGTTTGTTATGAGCGACCGGCGTAACCTTGTAACGTTTTCTTCTCATGATAGTGTTGTCAAGTAAGATATGTTGATAGAATGTCGAGTGAGGTATTATGAAAAATATTATGCAAATTCGCAATATATATATCTGCATATACCACATGCTTTCCGGAAATGGTTGACCACCTGAGCAGTGTGTTTGTATTTGTTTATTTTGTCATGTGGCGCGAAAACACTGAGATAGCCCATATAATTTCCTGTTCAATATTATGTAAACCCCGGCATGAATGTAGTAGAAAAACAACTAATTATGATGAATGAGCCCAGCGCGTGAATTGTGGGTATTGCAGTTACAAGTAATTAGCCGAGGTGCGGAAGTCACAACAGGCGGTAACATCGACTGTGAGTAATGCGCGCTAATTCCCACAGGGCAGGGTTCTTCCACAGACAGTGATTTCTTGAGAGCTGAAATTTCACGTTTGCAAACATTTTTTAAGGAAAATAACATTAACAATTGATAGGTTTTTTCTTCAACTTTTGAAATATGGAAAGAAAAAAATATCGATAGTTTGATCCTATTCCCCGGGCCTCGAGTCCTTTCTTATTGCCCTCAGCCTGCTCTGTGTTTACAGGTTTGGTCACCGGCAGCAGTCAAGGCTATATTGATGTCATAAAACTGTGGTATATATCTGTCTGTAGTAGGATCCATGACCTGGGTGAGGTGTGCATGTATATTGGGGTGGCCTAAATGCTCAGCACTGTTAGAAATCGAATGCAATTTGATCAGTCAGTCTGTCAGTTTTAATCAGCCGTTTTCTAATTTCTGTGTCAACAATGTATGCATTGATAGGCAGGGAATAATATTTAGGACCGGTTGTTAGATCATGTTGATCTGACATGGAATACCACAACTCCGGCTATGCAAATTAAATGTCAACGTGGAGTTGTGTGTAACGGTAATAATTCAACTTTCAATCTGGGTTTGAATTTTACTTTTTAGAATTTTGGCTAAATATTTAAAAAGCATAAGGGATAACTTTGAGAGTTTACTAAGAATATGAAGAGTGTTCGTTAAAACCAATCAGTAAAGCAAGAAGACTGTAAGGTCGAACTGGCATCTGTATTTATCAAATCAAATCTCGACAGATTTGCCGGGGTTCGTTTGTTCCAGTATTACATTAAGGTGCAGAAATGGTTATTATTGTCTCGCATGCTATTAAACAGATCTGCTACTTCGCAAATAATTCCTAAAATCAGTGATATTTAATTTCTAGGATTACTGCTAGTTAGCACTTTGACTTGCCGGTTCCCAAAGAAAATATATTGTATAATTAGCACAAATGCTAAATATTGAAAAAAAAATCTGAATTGCAGCCAGAAGAAATTTTCGATATTTATGATAAATCGCAAACGCAAATTGTCGGACTGCCCCTCCCGAAAGAAAATATATTGTATAATTAGCACAAATGCTAAATATTGAATATTTCTTCTAAATCGCAGCTCCAAATTGTACGAGTGCCTCTCCTTAAAGAAGATATATTGTATAATTAGCACAAATGCTACATATTTTCAAACTTGCATGGGCTGGTGAATAAAGATGCTTAAGGCAGTCCCAAGTACACCTTCTTTGCTGGTCTGTGCAACTCCTCTGACAATAACAGGGATTATTCTATCTTTTTTCCTGGTTAAACAACGCGCATGCGCTGGTATATAAGGATTTTTAAGACAGTCGCAAGTACATTTTCATGTGTGGTCTGTGCAACTTCACTCAGACAATAACAGATTATTCTATCGTTCTTCCTGGTTAAACAACGCGCATGTGCTGCTTTTTAGGACGCTTACAGAACGGCGATATAAAGGCAACCTCACGGATGCAGACAGCTGACATGCATTCAGACTTACTGGCACAACAAACCAATGCATTGATAGGCAGGGAATAACATTTAGGACCGGTTGTTTGATCATGTTGATCTGACATGGAATACCACGACTCCGGCTATGCAAATTAAATGTCAACGTGATTTGTGTGTAACGGTAATAATTTAACTTTCAAACTGGGTTTGAATTTTACTTTTTAGAATTTTGGTCAAATATTAAAAAATCATAAGGGATAACTTTGAGAGTGTACTAAAAAATATGAAGACTGTTCGTTAAAACCAATCAGTAAAGCAAGAAGACTGTAAGGTCGAACTGGCATCTGTATTTATCAAATCAAATCTCGACAGATTTGCCGCGGTCCGTTTGTCCCACTATTACATTAAGGTGCAGAAATGGTTATTATTGTCTCGCATGCTATTTAGTTGATCTGCTACTTCGCAAATAATTTCTAAAATCAGTGATATTTAGAAAGGGGTGTGCTACTTTGAAGATAATTTCTAGGATTACTGCTATTTAGCACTTTGACTTGCCTGTTCCCAAAGAAAAGATATTGTATAATCAGCACAAATGCTAAATATTGAATATTCTTTCTAAATTGCAGCCAGAAGAAATATTCAATATTTATGATAAATCGCAAACACAAATTGCCGAATTGCCCGTCCCGAAAGAAAATATATTGTATAGTTACCACAAATGCTTTATTTGTTTATTTTGTCATGTGGCGCGAAAACACTGAGATAGACCATATAATTTCCTGTTCAGTATTATGTAATCCCCGGCATGAATGTAGTAGACTACGCGGCCGAACTGCAAAACTAGTGATCGACAAACTGTATATCGACGGTCGAGAATACCGCGCAGATGAAGATGATTCACGGAATCTACACCATTTCAACTCCCGACAATGGCAACATGTACCACGTACACATAACCGTATGGACCCCCATCCTGGACACCACAGCGCTGCGCCACAACCAATGTATCAACAACGGCCAATTCAGTACCCGCAGGGCGGGTTGTATCACCAATCTCAGGATTATTTCTACAGAAACCGTTACGAGCCCCTCGCGCCAGATTACAACCGTGTGGAGCCTCAGTTGGCGTCAGCCAACGCAACGCACGTGACATCGCCAGCGCCGGTACTGCCTACGCAACAGTCCAACGTGACGCATCTCCCTCAAGCTATCGCAGATCCTGAAGATATGCAAATCAGCCAAAGTGGCGCCGTCAATGACAACAACCAACGAGCAGCAGAGGCGTCGCCAACCGGCACCGAGCCAGGTAAATAGGACCACGCGGGTGGAGGTGAGCCGTTTATTGAACGTGAACAACGAAAACATTATCAGCATCAGCAAGAAAACACTAGTCATAGAAAATTTAAAATATGTGGTCTGAACGTCTGCGGACTGAAATCGAAATTAATGACACCAGATTTTGAAAATTTTATTTCTCCATTTGATGCTGTGTTTGTGACCGAAACAAAACTGAACGAATTTGATATTGTGAATGTGAACGGGTTTAAGCCCTTGTACAAACCACGAACGTCTAAAACAAGATCTGGTGGGATAGCAGTTCTAGTTAAAAGCCATTTAATTAAATATTTCACTGAGTTGGATTCGTACTGTCCGTACATTAAATGGGTTCACGGTAGCTCTGAACTCTTTGGCGAAGACGTTCTATTTGGAGCAGTGTATGTGCCCCCAGAAGGGACCAAATATGTAACGACTGAATGCCACACAAAATTACAAAATGAATACATAAGAGTGGCAAGTAGTTTCACTCATGTTTGTTTAATAGGAGATTGGAATGCACGTACAAAAAATATCTCTGAATGTCTAGAAATAGATGATTTTTTGTGTGATAAAACTGACCTGTATTTGAATTACGAGAACAACCTAGTCGCCTTCGACGAGGTATATGCACATTCGTTAGGTATATCATTTCAGAGATTTAGCGAAGATAAAGGAAGGCCCAATAATTGGGGTTACAAATTTCTAAATTTTTGCCGTGAGTGTAACCTAATTATTGTTAATGGCAGAGCGGGAGATGATAAAGGAGTTGGTAGAGTCACTAGTAACAATGTCAGCTTAATAGATTACACCATTGTATCTCCACAAATGTTTAAGCTTGTAGACAATTTTAAAGTCTTGGACTATAATCCTATACTATCTGACGTTCATCAGCCAATTGTTATAAGTTTACATTGCTCGACTATTGTCCATCATAATACTGATAAAAAACATAAATTACGTAGATGGCATGCGGAGAAAAGGGACAAATATGTGAACGAATTTGATACGGATGAGATTCGGAATACATCAGATGATCTCGACCAACTAACAAATTTAATGAATGTTTCCATCGAAAATGGACTCCAACGCATGACCGATGAACTGACTCTTCTAAATAAAAACAACACATCTGATAAATTAGACTCCATTATGGATAAAATTAATAAGATTTATATTGAAACAGCGGAAAAAGTCTTCGGTTACAAGGAAATTAGGCAAAATAATTGTAAACGGGTAAATAAGCCCTGGTTTGGCAAAGAATGCAACGAGAAGAGAATATTATTTCATACTGCACGGACGAAGAACAGGATACGTAAAACACAAGAAACATTTAAACTTTTGAAAGAAGCTAGTGTGACTTACAAAAAAAGTCAGAAAATATTATAAAAACTACAAAATAGAAAATGCAAAAAAGGTGAGAACTTTGAGTGAAAATGATCCTAAAGCTTACTGGAAACTGATTAATAGTCTTGAACCGAAATGTGACCGAAATCAAATTGACCTAGATAAGTTTACACAATATTTTGAAAAAATGAATGCCTGTCCTGAACTTACATCTCCTAACGATGATCTCAACTATGATCAGAATATTACCGAAAACGATGCAATAAATATTCCCATTACTGCATTGGAAATTCAAAATGCAATCAATGAATTAAAAAACAACAAATCCCCAGGAATCGACAATGTCTGCAATGAATACATTAAGAGTACGGCCAACATCATGATACCTCTATATTGCAAATTATTTAATTTAGTATTTGATTCTGGAATAGTTCCTGAATCCTGGCTGATCGGTATAATTAAACCGATATACAAGAAAGGTGATAAAAACGACCCCGGAAATTACCCTTTTGAGCTGTGTTGGGAAGCTTTTTACCTCAATTCTCAATAAGAGGCTCAGTGCATATGCAGAGCATGAACACATATTACACGAGTCTCAGACAGGATTCAGGAAATCGTACTCTACGTCAGACAATATATTCATTCTGAGTACCCTTGTAGATATATTCCTCAACTCTGGTAAGAAACTGTACTGTTCATTCATAGACTTTAAGAAGGCATTCGATTGTGTTTGGAGAAATGGATTATGGTTTAAGATGTACAATAATAATATAAATGGGAAATGCCTAAATGTCATTAAAAATATGTATGAATCAATTAAATCATGTATTTCCTGTGGTGATAAAACTGGTGAATTCTTTGCATGTAATGTGGGAGTCCGACAGGGGGAAAATCTTTCACCGCTATTATTTTCTGTATATTTAAATGACCTAGAGGATTACCTGTACCAAAACAATATAGAAGGATTGACATCATTGACCGACGACATTGCTGAAAAGCTTAATATATATATGAAACTATTATTGTTACTCTATGCCGATGACACTGTACTTATAGCAGAGTCAAAGGAATCCCTCCAACAATGTCTAGATGCTTTTTCCCAGTATTGTCGAACCTAGAAACTAAGTGTAAACGTTAGCAAAACAAAATGTATGGTTTTCGCTAAACGCAGATGTAGACGCAAGCCAGTGTTTATGTTAGATGAGAAGCCTTTAGAAACTGTGTATGAATATTGTTACCTGGGCATTATCTTATCTAGTAACGGCAGTTTCACAAAGGCCCTAAAACAACTAGCTGCACAAGCTTCTAGAGCTGTTTTCGGCCTCCGAAGGAAAATAGAGAATTTATCATTACCAATTGACTGTCAAATTAAACTATTCGAGAAAATTATAGAACCTATTCTTCTCTATGGCTGTGAAATCTGGGGATATACAAACCTTCACATTCTCGAAAAGATACAGCTGCAGTTTCTGAAAAATGTATTACGTGTTAAAAGATCTACACCGAATTATATGGTGTACGGGGAATTTGGAATTATGCCTTTGTCCATTAAGGTTGAAGCCCGTATGGTATCATTCTGGTTTAACTTGTTGCATGGTAAAAATACAAAAATATCGTATATATTATATCAATTAGCATATAGAAATAGAGGTACTCATGAAACTATGTGGTTGAAAAGTATTCGACAAATCCTTGAAAAATCTGGTTTTAACTTCGTTTGGGAAAATCAAGGTAACTGTGACAAACATTACCGATTGAAACAGTTGCAGCAACGCTTGAAAGACCAGTTTATACAACAATGGTATGGAGATATCAAAGCCTCATCCAAAGGGAAATGGTACGAAATTGTCAAAAATGAATTCACGTTTGAAAACTACCTAATCAACTTGCCTGCAAAAGTCAGAACTATATTTATAAAATTTCGAACATCAAATCATTATTTACCAATTGAGACGGGAAGGTGGGCAAATATTCCAGTAAATCAACGTTTTTGCAAACTGTGCAAAAAACAAGTTGTTGGAGACGAGTATCATTTCCTTATATCATGTGAAACTCTCCAAATGTACCGTACGAGATATTTACCAATAAATGCATATATGAAACCGAGTGCGTATAAGCTACAGCAACTGTTCCAATCAAATAATAAGTGTAAGCTATTACAGCTATGTAAATTTATTGAGAAAGGTTTGTCATTGATACAAGACAAACTATGATTAGTTTGTCGAATTTATACTACAAGCCATCTGTCACTCTGTATATCATGTATCCTCGCATACCACCCAGGTGGTCCTGAGTGTAATAAAGTTGACTTGACTTGACTAGTAGAAAAACAACTAATTATGATGAATGAGCCCAGCGCGTGAATTGTGGGTATTGCAGTTACCGAGGTGCGGAAGTCACAACAGGCGGTAACACCGACTGTGAGTAATGCGCGCTAATTCCCACAGGGCAGAGTTCTTCCACAGACAGTGATTTCTTGAAAGCTGAAATTTCACGTTTGCAAACATTTTTTAAGGAAAATAACATTAACAATTGATAGGTTTTTTCTTCAACTTTTGAAATATGCAAAGAAAAAAATATCGATAGTTTGATCCTATTCCCCGGGCCTCGAGTCCTTGTTGACACTGCTGGTTTTATTGCCCTCAGCCTGCTCTGTGTTTACAGGTTTGGTCACCGGCAGCAGTCAAGGCTATATTGATGTCATAAAACTGTGGTATATATCTGTCTGTAGTAGGATCCATGACCTGGGTGAGGTGTGCATGTATATTGGGGTGGCCTAAATGCTCAGCACTGTTAGAAATCGAATGCAATTTGATCAGTCAGTCTGTCAGGTTTAATCAGCCGTTTTCTAATTTCTGTGTCAACAATGTATGCATTGATAGGCAGGGAATAATATTTAGGACCGGTTGTTAGATCATGTTGATCTGACATGGAATACCACGACTCCGGCTATGCAAATTAAATGTCAACGTGGAGTTGTGTGTAACGGTAATAATTCAACTTTCAATCTGGGTTTGAATTTTACTTTTTAGAATTTCGGCCAAATATTTAAAAAGCATAAGGGATAACTTTGAGAGTTTACTAAGAAAATGAAGAGTGTTCGTTAAAACCAATCAGTAAAGCAAGAAGACTGTAAGGTCGAACTGGCATCTGTATTGATCAAATCAAATCTCGACAGATTTGCCGGGGTTCGTTTGTTCGATACCCGTATTTTTGCGGGAAGAATTGCAGGCCATGCTAGGGATAATAACTGGAATTTAGTGTTGAATTCTGTAGCTAGTCCATGCGCTTAGATTATGGCAATGAGCAGATGGTGGTCTGGATGAACTCATGTCTGTATACTACTGGAAGAGAAAGGAATTCGGGTGAAAAAGTGCATTCAGATTATGGGGGTACCCGAACGTCATGTGAGAATTGCTGGCTATGCTATGGATAATAACTGAAATTCAATGTGGGATTTCGTAGCTAGCCAATATATCTAGGCCATGACATAGGGCACAGGGTGGCCTGAATAGATATTTGGGTTTATAGTAACAGAACAGGAAGGATATAAGGTGAAAAAGTTCGCTAAAAATGTGGGATGCCTGTATTTTGGGGGGAAAAATGCAGGCCATGCTAAGGATAATAAAAAAATTCAATGCTGATCTCTGTAGCTAGTCCATGCTCCTAGGCTATGGCATAGGTCATATGGTGGCCTGATTAACCTAATGACGGTATACTTCCGGAACAGAAAGGGTATCAGCTAAAAAGTTTCTCCAAATTATGGGGGTACCCGAATGTAATGTGAGAATTGCTGGCCATGCTACGGATAATAACTGAAATTCCATGTGGGATTCTACAGCTAGCCAATATATACAGGCCCTGACATAAGGCCCAGTGTGGCCTGAATAGATATTTGGGTCTATATTAGCGGAACAGGAAGGAGCTAAGTTAAAAAAGTTCACTCAAACTATGGGGTACCGGTATTTTGGGGAGAAAAATTGCAGGCCATGCTAAGGATAATAACTAAAATTCAGTGCTGATTTCTGTAGCTAGTCCATCCTCCTATTCTATGGCATAGGGCATATGGTGGCCTGAGTGCCCTCATGACTGTATACTACCGGAACAGAAAGCAATTCAGATGAAAAAGTGCATGGAAATTATGGGGGTACCCGAATGTCATGTGAGAATTGCTGGGTATGCTCTGGATAATAACAGGAATTCAATGTGGGATTTTGTAGCTAACCAATATATCTAGGCCATGACATAGCGCTCAAGGTGGCCTGAATGCATATTGGGTATACAGTAACAGAACATAAAGGATGTAAGTCGAAAAAGATGACTCAAATTTTGGGGTACCCGTATTTTTGCGGGAAGAATTGCAGGCCATGCTAGGGATAATAACTGGAATTTAGTGTTGAATTCTGTAGCTAGTTCATGCGCCTAGATTATGGCAATGAGCACATGGTGGTCTGGATGAACTCATGTCTGCATACTACCGGAAGAGAAAGGAATTCGGGTTAAAAAGTGCATTCAGATTATGGGGGTACCCGAACGTCATGTGAGAATTGCTGGCTATGCTATGGATAATAACTGAAATTCAATGTGGGATTTCGTAGCTAGCCAATATATCTAGGCCAAGACATAGGGCACAGGGTGGCCTGAATAGATATTTGGGTATATAGTAACAGAACAGGAAGGATATAAGGTGAAAAAGTTCGCTAAAAATGTGGGATGCCTGTATTTTGGGGAGAAAAATTGCAGGCCATGCTAAGGATAATAACTAAAATTCAGTGCTGATTTCTGTAGCTAGTCCATCCTCCTAGGCTATGTCATAGGTCATATGGTGGCCTGATTCTCCTTATGACGTTATACTTCCGGAACAGAAAGGGTATCAGCTGAAAAAGTTTATCCAAATTATGGGGGTACCCGAATGTCATGTGAGAATTGCTGTCCATGTTACGGATAATAACTGGAATTCAATGTTGGATTCTGTAGGTAGCCAATATATACAGGCCCTGACATAGGGCCCAGTGTGGCCTGAATAGATATGTGGGTCTATAGTAACGGAACAGAAAGGAGCTAAGCTGAAAAAGTTCACTCAAACTATGGGGTACCCGTATTTTGGGGAGAAAAATTGCAGGCCATGCTAAGGATAATAACTAAAATTCAGTGCTGATTTCTGTAGCTAGTCCATCCTCCTATTCTATGGCATAGGGAATTTGGTGGCCTGAGTGCCCTCATGACTGTATACTACCGGAACAGAAAGCAATTCAGATGAAAAAGTGCATGGAAATTATGGGGGTACCCGAATGTCATGTGAGAATTTCTGGTTATGCTACGGATAATAAGTGGAATTCAATGTGGGATTGTGTAGCTAGCCAATATACCTAGGCCATGACCTAGAGCGCAAGGTGGCCTGAATGGATATTTGGGTATACCGTAACAGGACATAAAGGATGTAAGTCGAAAAAGATGATTCAAATTTTGGGATACCCGTATTTTTGCGGGAAGAATTGCAGGCCATGCTAGGGATAATAACTGGAATTTAGTGTTGAATTCTGTAGCTAGTTCATGCGCCTAGATTATGGCAATGAGCACATGGTGGTCTGGATGAACTCATGTCTGTATACTACCGGAAGAGAAAGGAATTCGGGTGAAAAAGTGCATTCAGATTATGGGGGTACCCGAACGTCATGTGAGAATTGCTAGCTATGCTATGGATAATAACTGAAATTCAATGTGGGATTTCGTAGCTAGCCAATATATCTAGGCCATGACATAGGGCACAGGGTGGCCTGAATAGATATTTGGGTATATAGTAACAGAACAGGAAGGATATAAGGTGAAAAAGTTCGCTAAAAATGTGGGATGCCTGTATTTTGGGGAGAAAAATTGCAGGCCATGCTAAGGATAATAACTAAAATTCAGTGCTGATTTCTGTAGCTAGTCCATCCTCCTAGGCTATGGCATAGGTCATATGGTGGCATGATTCTCCTTATGACGTTATACTTCCGGAACAGAAAGGGTATAAGCTGAAAAAGTTTATCCAAATTATGGGGGTACCCGAATGTCATGTGAGAATTGCTGGCCATCTTCCGGATAATAACTGGAATACAATGTGGGATTCTGTAGCTAGTTAATATATACAGGCCCTGACATAGGGCCCAGGGTGGCCTGAATAGATATTTGGGTTTATAGTAACGCAACAGGAAGGAGCTAAGCTAAAAAAGTTCACTCAAACTATGGGCTACCGGTATTTCGGAGAGAAAAATTGCAGGCCATGCTAAGGATAATAACTAAAATTCAGTGCTGATTTCTGTAGCTAGTCCATCCTCCTATTCTATGGCATAGGGCATATGGTGGCCTGAGTGCCCTCGTGACTATACTACCGGAACAGAAAGCAATTCAGATGAAAAAGTGCATGGAAATTATGGGGGTACTCGAATATCATGTGAGAATTTCTGGTTATGCTAAGGATAATAAGTGGAATTCAATGTGGATTGTGTAGCTAGCCAATATATCTAGGCCATGACCTAGAGCGCAAGGTGGCCTGAATGCATATTTGGGTATACAGTAACAGAACATAAAGGATGTAAGTCGAAAAAGATGATTCAAATTTTGGGATACCCGTATTTTTGCGGGAAGAATTGCAGGCCATGCTAGGGATAATAACTGGAATTTAGTGTTGAATTCTGTAGCTAGTCCATGCGCCTAGATTATGGCAATGAGCACATGGTGGTCTGGATGAACTCATGTCTGTATACTACCGAAAGAGAAGGAATTCGGGTGAAAAAGTGCATTCAGATTATGGGTGTACCCGAACTTCATGTGAGAATTGCTGGCTATTCTACGGATAATAACTGAAATTCAATGTGGGATTTCGTAGCTAGCCAATATATCTAGGCCATGACATAGGGCACAGGGTGGCCTGAATAGATATTTGGGTTTATAGTAACAGAACAGGAAGGATATAAGGTGAAAAAGTTCACTAAAAATGTGGGATGCCTGTATTTTGGGGAAAAAAATGCAGGCCATGCTAACGATAATACAAAAATTCAATGCTGATTTCTGTAGCTAGTCCATGCTCATGGGCTATGGCCTAGGTCACATGGCGGCCTGATTCATCTAATGACGTTATACTTCCGGAACAGAAAGGGTATCAGCTGAAAAAGTTTCTCCAAATTATGGGGGTACCCGAATGTAATGTGAGAATTCCTGGCCATGCTACGGATAATAACTGAAATTCCATGTGGGAGTATACAGCTAGCCAATATATACAGGCCCTGACATAGGGCCCAGGGTGGGCTGAATAGATATTTGGGTCTATATTAACGGAACAGAAAGTATCTAAGCTAAGAAAGTTAAATCAAACTATGGGGTACCGGTATTTGGGGGGGGGGGAATTGCAGCCCATGCTAAGATAGCAGTCTATAGAAGAGCCAAGGCATCTGAAAGTAAACAGTGGGCTGGTTTATTATATGCCAAACAGCAACCGTGTTTTGAGAGAACCCCCATAGAACTATATATTTTCTGAAAGAGTAGGCTCTTGCCATGAAGCTGAGACACATGTAAACATAGCTGACCGAAATCAGGGTCCCCATAACCCCTACTGAACATGCCCCAAACTTCAGGAAAATCCTCTAAATTTGGCCCAAAATAGGTCATATTCTCTCCCCATCACAGAAAAAACTTGACAATCGATTGCTTTGAAACTCACCGACACTGTGCCCAGTCGAAGGATCAACAAAAATTGCATTGGCAAAGAAAATAGGGGGTCGACCACGCGGATTTCAAGCTCATTTTCCCACTGCAAAATATACCATGTGCTCGCAAGCAGAAAAAGGCCCCAATTTACAGCCACACTTTCGGCACTTCCATCTTCATAGAGAAGCATTGGCCAATCTAACTGGCAAAATACCATGTATTGATTTGAAGCAAATCAACCAGTCAACTGAATGATATTACAAATATTAATAAACAATAAGCCAATAAAAATTCTCATGGGGTCAAACCTGGTGGAATATTAACTTCAAAGATTTTGAGGGGGACCAAAAATCCGCAACTATGGACTGAGCCCTTTAAGTGAAGGGTACTTTTTGTGGATTTATTTTTATCTATTCACTTCAATTTATGGGTCTGTACAAGTATAATGGTATATGACAGTCAATGCTTGAAAGTCATATTAAGATAAAACAGAGCCACAACTTTCCCCCTACCCCATTCATATTTTGACAGTTTTTGCGACGCCATTTTTTTCAGGCTGGACCGCTATGTCAAATTTGAATATATTTGACTGAAAATTTTGCATTCAGTACTAATATTGTTTACTATTATGTTGAACACAATTCAAAACAATGATATTCACACCCAACACAGGACTGGAATTATGAAACCAGCACAGGAGCTTGGGCTAGAAGAGGGGGGGAAGGGGTGGATAACTCTTAGCATGACAGGGGAATATCTGTTACATTGTGTATAGTATTGCCATCTCCAATGCTGGTTTTATGGCAAGGGGTGGGGGGTGGGGGTGGGGGGGTAGGGCTGTTTTAATGATCCCAGAGGAATTATTCTGTGACACTAAAACTTCTGGGAAATTCCTGGGACAATTGACACCCCCCTCCCGATAAAACACCAACATTGATGTTGGCAATTCTACACATCTTGTAAGATATATTTTCTGGCCATGCTAAGAGTTACCCCTCCCCCCTTTCTAGTCCAAGCCCCAGTGCTGGTTCAATAATTTCAGTCCTGTGTTGGGTGTGAATAACATTGTTTTGAATTGTGTTCAACTTGATAGTAAACAATAGTAGTTCTGGGTGGAAAATTTCGAGTCAGATATGCAAATTTAATGTTACCTGAGAAAATGCCTGTTCTGTCATATATGTAGCAGTCTATAGAAGAGCCAAGGCATCTGAAATTAAACAGTAGGCTGGTTTATTATATGCCAAACAGCAACCGTGTTTTGAGAGAACCCCCATAGAACTATATATTTCCTGAAAGAGTAGGCTCTTGCCATGAAGCTGAGACAGATGTAAACATAGCTGACCGAAATCAGGGTCCCCATAACCCCTACTGAACATGCCCCAAACTTCAGGAAAATCCTCTAAATTTGGCCCAAAATAGGTCATATTCTCTCCCCATCACAGAAAAAACTTGACAATCGATTGCTTTGAAACTCACCGACACTGTGCCCAGTCGAAGGATCAACAAAAATTGGCAAAGAAAATAGGGGGTCGACCACGCGGATTTCAAGCTCATTTTCCCACTGCAAAATATACCATGTGCTCGCAAGCAGAAAAAGGCCCCAATTTACAGCCACACTTTCGCACTTCCATCTTCATAGAGAAGCATTGGCCAATCTAACTGGCAAAATACCATGTATTGATTTGAAGCAAATCAACCAGTCAACTGAATGATATTACAAATATTAATAAACAATAAGCCAATAAAAATTCTCATGGGGTCAAACCTGGTGGAATATTAACTTCAAAGATTTTGAGGGGGACCAAAAATCCGCAACTATGGACTGAGCCCTTTAAGTGAAGGGTACTTTTTGTGGATTTATTTTTATCTATTCACTTCAATTTATGGGTCTGTACAAATATAATGGTATATGACAGTCAATGCTTGAAAGTCATATTAAGATAAAACAGAGCCACAACTTTCCCCCTACCCCATTCATATTTTGACAGTTTTTGCGACGCCATTTTGTCAGGCTGGACCGCTATGTCATATTTGAATATATTTGACTGAAAATTTTGCATTCAGTACCAATATTGTTTACTATTATGTTGAACACAATTCAAAACAATGATATTCACACCCAACACAGGATTGGTATTATGAAACCAGCACAGGAGCTTGGGCTAGAAGAGGGGGGGGAAGGGGTGGATAACTCTTAGCATGACAGGGGAATATCTGTTACATTGTGTATAGTATTGCCATCTCCAATGCTGGTTTTATGGGGGGGGGGGGGAGGGCCGTTTTAATGGTCCCAGAGGAATTATTCTGTGACACTAAAACTTCTGGGAAATTCCTGGGACAATTGACACCCCCCTCCCGATAAAACACCAACATTGATGTTGGCAATTCTACACATCTTGTAACAGATATTTTCTGGCCATGCTAAGAGTTACCCCTCCCCCCCTTTCTAGTCCAAGCCCCTGTGCTGGTTCAATAATTTCAGTCCTGTGTTGGGTGTGAATAGCATTGTTTTGAATTGTGTTCAACTTGATAGTAAACAATAGTAGTTCTGGATGGAAAATTTCGAGTCAGATATGCAAATTTAATGTTACCTGAGAAAATGCCTGTTCTGTCATATAGGTAGCAGTCTATAGAAGAGCCAAGGCATCTGAAATTAAACAGTAGGCTGGTTTATTATATGCCAAACAGCAACCGTGTTTTGAGAGAACCCCCATAGAACTATATATTTTCTGAAAGAGTAGGCTCTTGCCATGAAGCTGAGACAGATGTAAACATAGCTGACCGAAATCAGGGTCCCCATAACCCCTACTGAACATGCCCCAAACTTCAGGAAAATCCTCTAAATTTGGCCCAAAATAGGTCATATTCTCTCCCCATCACAGAAAGAACTTGACAATCGATTGCTTTGAAACTCACTGACACTGTGCCCAGTCGAAGGATCGACAAAAATTGGCAAAGAAAATAGGGGGTCGACCACGCGGATTTCAAGCTCATTTTCCCACTGCAAAATATACCATGTGCTCGCAAGCAGAAAAAGGCCCCAATTTACAGCCACACTTTCGGACTTCCATCTTCATAGAGACGCATTGGCCAATCTAACTGGCAAAATACCATGTATTGATTTGAAGCAAATCAACCAGTCAACTGAATGATATTACAAATATTAATAAACAATAAGCCAATAAAAATTCTCATGGGGTCAAACCTGGTGGAATATTAACTTCAAAGATTTTGAGGGGGACCAAAAATCCGCAACTGTGGACTGAGCCCTAAGGATAATAACTAAAGTTCAATGCTGACTTCTGTAGCTAGTCCAATCTCCTAGGCTATGGCATAGAGCACATGGTGGCCTGAATGTCCTTATGACTGTTTACTACCGGAACAGAAAAAACTCATTTGGAGAAGTACATCAAAATTATGAGGGTACCCGAATTTCATGTGAGTATTGCTGGCTATGCTACGGGTAATAACTGAAATTCAATGTGAGATTTTGTAGCTACCCAATATATCTAGGCCACGACATAGGGCACAGGGTGGCCTGCATAGATATTTGGGTTTATAGTAACAGAACATGAAGAATGTAAGCTGAAAAAGTTCACTAAAATGTGGGGTGCCTGTATTTTGGGGGGAGAAATGCAGGCCATGCTAAGGATAATAAAAAAAAATCCAATGCTGATTTCTGTAGCTAATACATGCTCCTAGGCTATGACGCAGGTCACATGGTGGTCAGATTCACCTTATGACGTTATACTTCCGGAACGGAAAGGGTATGAGCTGAAAATGTTTCTCCAAATTATGGGGGTACCCGAATGTCATGTGAGAATTGCTGGCCATGCTACGGATAATATCTGAATTCCATGTGGGATTCTATAGCTAGCCAATATATACAGGCCCTGACATAGGGCTCAGGGTGGCCTGAATAGATATTTGGGTCTATAGTAACGGAACACAAAGTATGTAAGCTAAAAAGGTTAACTCAAACTATGGGGTAGTGGTATTTTGGGGGAAAATTGCAGGCCATGCTAAGGATAATAAATAAAATTCAATGCTGATTTCTGTAGCTAGTCCATGCTCCTAGGCTATGGCATAGGGCACATGGTGGCCTCAATGTCCTTATGACTGTATACTACCGGAACAGAAAGGAACTAAGTTGAAAAAGTTCATCCAAATTATGGGCGTACCCGAATGTTCATGTGAGAATTTCTGGGTATGCTATGGATAATAACTGGAATTCAATGCGGGATTTTGTAGCTAGCCAATATATCTAGTCCATGATATAGAGCACAAGGTGGTCTGAATGGATATTTGGGTATACAGTAACAGAACAGGGGGGATGTAAGTGGAAAATGATGATTCAAATTTTGGGGTACCGGTATATTTGGGGGAAAACTTGCAGGCCATGCTAGGGATAATAACTGGAATTTAGTGTTGATTTCTGGAGCTAGTCCATCCTCCTAGGCTATGGCATAGAGCACATGGTGGCCTGAATGTCCTTATGACTGTATACTACCGAAACAAGAATATTTTAAGAGGCATAAAATTCGAAGTTTCCATGTATCTGGCTGGATATTCAGGGAACCTTAACAGAGATCCAGTTATTGGTACTGGCAATATATATAGCATTTGTTATAATTTTAGTTATATCGTGCTTCGCCGTTTGATTTTATCGAATTATGCATAAATACCTTAATAGATTTATTGTACATGTTGAATGTGGTGTAACATCACTTTCAGCAATATATTCAACATTGAATGTCGAATGTCGAACGTCGAACTTATTGCTAACTTCTGCACGCTCAAATTTTACTGTAAAAATCAAACCGCTTATTTGAAGTCTATTTCAGTATTTATTCAAAATATAGTTTGCCAACATACTTTAATTTCAAAGTCCGCGTGATTAATGATTAATATATCCAATTGTTTGGTCAAATATATATCAACGTGCATGTCTATAGTCTGTCCATTTCAATTAGTCGTCTACTTTGGAGCTTGTCAAGTATCTGTAGTTAACTCTGCATAATTTTTTGCAGGCCTGGGGTGGACATTTTAGGTCCATTCTGGCGCAGTGCACAATGATAGTCCTACTAGGGAACCCACTCATGGACATTTGCGGTATGGGGTGTGGCCCCTTGTTTTCTTCGTCTCGAGCTGTAGAACCTCACGGTGAGACGGGTCTCGAGGGCATGCGTTGAATTTTTTAAAGTGCTGATGACGCATGTGCAGTAGGCAGGCAGATCGACCCATAGTGGTCCAATTGGGTTGTGTCAGGTATCAGTATCTTTAGTGTCGGCTTCCTTAATAGTGATATTGGAATAAATTATAACATAATTATATTTTTAAATTGTGAGACACCCTGCCAGAAAATACCGAGTCCAGTCGGGAACAGCTCGTTAATTCAATCCATTTCGGTATCTCCTAAGCCGTGAGTTCGATTCTCACCTGAGTCAGTATTTTCTGGCAGGGTGTTTTACAATGTAGGAATATAATTATATTATAATTTATCCCTGAAGATAACTGCAATTCTATTGAAATAGTTTTGTAAATGTTAGGTTGTTTTTCGTAGTTTGAGGTCTAGAATGGGGTTTGATACATGATTTTTCCTACCAAGTAGTTGTTTAGCCATGTTGTTCAAAACTTAGTCTTACATGTAATGTATATTACAAGCATCCACTCCGTCATCCATAATTCAGCCGTCGTCCATTAAAGAATATCCGCGTCCATAATCCAAAGACCTATTCCATATTCCATATAACAGTATTAGCACCTGTCCCCTGCTTTTGCTTTTGGTGGTTCCGTGTGAGACGTGTTATCTATGAGGGGCCTATTGTTTTAATCCAGTGCTACGGACTGGTGATGACATTCATACTAGTCTAGAATTTATACTAATTCCCTAATATCTTCATCCAGCCCAGAGTGAGTTTTTGAAGAGGTTGGTGTGAACTTCAGACCTAACATGAGAATAATGATTTCTTCTTCTGTAAGTGTATAAGAAGATAAATTAATTGCCTTGGGCAATTTGCATGGCTCTGTCTGAATCGCCGCCAGAGGGCGTTGTTCTAAACAATTGTGATCTGTATTACTCCATATGGCATGCCTGACGGATAACATGCAGAAATCAAAACGAGGAAAAGTGCTGATAACTAAAATATAATAAATACCACCTCGATTGAACAAGCATCAACACCCCAGATGTTAAGTTAATCTTCAGACATCTATCCCACACTGTAAATCGATACTTTGTTTGAAGTCATAAGCTTAAGGCCCGAACTTCTCTTATTGACGGTATTATCTTGTGATAAATTTCACCAGCTGGTGAAAGATCTTTGTCATGATAAAATCCGGGAGAGAGGTACTCTTGATCCTCTTAAGTTAAGCCTCTGGGGTGGAATTGTCCCTGGTATCTTCTCTCTGTATTCAGGTATTGTGAGAATTATCGAATCTTATAAGATCTTACACACGCGGTGATTTAATATTGAGCTAGTGAACCATACGCCGCCATTTAAGCCTATCGCGTTTTGCATCGGATCGATGGAGGCAACACGTTTCGTATCTGGCGATAGAATTGCTGAAGTTGACTGTTGTCGAGGATGCCATATATCCGCGTCGTATGTTTTGACGAAAATACTTTATCTTATATGATCCGCACAAGCGATTTGTATTACATTAGTTAATGATGGTCCGAAAAACTCATGGTTTGACTTTGATATTCGAACCATGTTTAGGTCACAAACCACAACATTCTTTTTTGGTATCTAAGATAATTAAGACGAGACTTCCGGTAAAATTTGATTGGTCAATATACCAGACGAGATGAGAAATGGTTTGTGTTATATTTTGAAATGTTTCTATAATATTAAAGACTGAAACATATCAACCTTTCAAAATTTGAATACGGAAATACGTCACCAGAGGTGGGGGGAGCAGGGGTGGGGTGCTTTTGTATCGGACAATTTAATCTAATTGTTTCATCAGTGAGTGCATTTCTACAGATCTACAGATCATATGCAGATTTTGTTTGCATAGCATTTTT
This sequence comes from Hanleya hanleyi, assembly GCA_036873755.1. Taxonomy (NCBI): domain Eukaryota; kingdom Metazoa; phylum Mollusca; class Polyplacophora; order Lepidopleurida; family Hanleyidae; genus Hanleya; species Hanleya hanleyi. The sequence continues at coordinate 23,212 of JAVTVY010022913.1, forward strand.
TTTCAAATATGGCTTTTTAAGGCATTTTTTCATTTTGGAAATATTTAAGTAATAACTTAAATGAATAGACACATAAAACGATGCAAATAGTTTCTGCAAAATTAACTAAAGAATAAAACCATCAATGACGATAACAGGTCCATGCCTACTGAGGCATGTGTGAATGTTTGCCTGTTCCACAAATTGGGCGTCGGGATCCAAGATAACTGGGATCTGCTTACCTCCGTCAGAAAGATTTACAGATGATCTTCAACCCTGAGCGAATGGACATAATCAGGTTTTACTGCCGATATCTTTTGATAAACAGAAGATAAAATTCTGAAATTACAGTATGTTGGCAAACTACATTTTGTGATACATACTAAAATAGTAGATTTCAAATACGAGGGGCCTGATTTTTACAGCAATTTTTTCCATTTGGCCTATATAAATGCATGTGAAGAGTCAACGGCTTAGTCAAGCGAAACATCGCCGCACTCTTGTGCTGGTTGGTTAAACTGAGCTCTGATATATGCCCGCGCTTGTCACACTCGAGCAAGGTTATTTCACTCATGTGGACATGGTGACAGTCACTTTGAATGTACCGTACTGATTTGGACAGTGTATATGGTAGCGTGTGGTAAGAACAACGGCGTTGATTAATCAGCATGTTTTTTTCATTAATATGACATCGGTTAATCACCATTGTTTTATTGATTTCATTGACACTAGGTTCTGTGGAAGAGGGCGACAAGTATGTAACAACAACAACATCTACACTTGACTGCACGCTATGAAACCAGGCAACAAAACTGATCTTGTAAAAGTAAACCACATTTGTTCAATAGGACGGTTAATATAAAACAGTCCGACTGAAGGCTGCAAAGAAAATACCTTTGAAGTTTCTCTTGCCACACAAACAATGCTCTCGGTCCTAAATGGCGGGTAATCGACCAGCAGTCGCCACCACTCGGCCGTTTCCGTCAGAGCATGCGCATTCGAGCAATATGTACTTCAACCAGTCAGAGCCACGGAAAGCTTGTTGTTTAGTATTCTAGTTCAGGGGCAGACCTCTTCAAGGTACATGTATATTAAAAACACCGCTAACTGAAAAACCAAAACGTGCCAAGAAAATGTGTGCACATACATTGCGTGTGGGCATTTCCTTATCAGGTCGGAACAAAAAAAGACGGGAAATGTTTAAAAAATAAGACATTTTCCGAGGCATTCCTGATTAGGTCGATCTAACAAGGACAATGTTCTTGATAAGTCCACCCCATACCCACAAGCGACCTGTTAAGACCATGTTTGTGCACACACACACACACACGCACACACACATGTTTACGAAAGGTGCATAGCGGGGACATCCACAGACAACCATACAAATGGGGACTTCTTTGTGTATTGGCTATTTAAGAAACCTCTTACTGATTTATGTTCTGGGCAGCCTCAGGATTTCCATGACACATTCATACCAGGTCACATTTGCACAGCACTTGAAATATCCAAACCAGTATTCCACTCTACAAGTGGGGACATATGGAAACATTCCGGCAAAGTGGGGACACCCAGGCAAACACCCGTTTTCAATTTCAAACACACCCCTTTGAGTTTTCTTCAGTAAAAATGGGGAATTCTTTATTTATTTTCTTCACTATAGTGTAAGATAATTTATTTTCTTCACTATATTATTGTATACAAGATTATAACTGTTTCCCAGACTTTATCAAACCATGGACGTCCGCGGTTGGAGGTGTGTTCCCAGTATGAAGCTGTGTATTCATATAAATGTCCCCGTTACACACCGTAAACGCATCTACACACACAGACACACACAGACACAAACTACCAGGTAGCCAGTCTGACTCTCCACCTCGAGCGCTGCCCCCTTACACGGCCCATTTTGACCAGCGCACCTCCGAAACTGTCCTTTTTCTACTACTACCCGACTGCGCATGCGCAAAATGATGTGACTTCCAATAACAGCCATCATAGTCGGACTCTGCCCCTACGAGCGTTGCCCACCTCACACGGTCGGTTATTGTAACTAGTAAAACCTTAGACCACTGGCAATCCTGACGAACGCTGGTTATCGTGGTCATAATTATTCATATATAGTGCTGTATTTGTACAATGGTTTTACAACATGGTGAAGTACAACGAAAAAGGTGCGTGTCCATCGTGGGATTCGAATCCACGTCCCCACATATGGGGACCAGCACTTCAGACTGGCGCCTTAGACCACTCGGCCATCCTGACCATCGCGGGTTATGATGGACATAATGAGCCATGTATAGTGCTACACCCCGAACGACCCAATCCGATCAATAGTGATCCACCTTGACCCCAAAACGTCCATTCCAATGCCATTTTCCCATAATTCCCTGTCTGCTCATGCGCGCCATAGCTTTCCTTTCACTCCGCACCCACCCAGTTGGACGCTCCTTCACAAGAGCTTCACTTTGATATCTCCCACAGCCCAATCGGCCCAATATTGCCCCCCGTGACCCGAAAACGTCCATTCCAATGCGTTTTTTTCTACTGCGCATGAGCGCCATAACCCTACTTTCATTACATAATAGTCCAGTCGAATGCTACCCCATGAGGGCTTCAAACTGATACCCTCGCCGACCCATTCGGACCATTATGGGTCCACCTCGACCCCCAAACGTCCATTCCAGTGCCTATTTCTCAAAATTCCTTGTCCGCGCATGCACAGAATGACGTACAGATGCTCCTTCACAAGTGCTTCAAAATGATACCTCATACGGCCCCAGCGGACCATTGGGTCCATCTCAACCCCAAAACGTTCATTCAAATACCATTTTTCTACTGAGAATGCACAAATAGAGGCTATTCCCATCCGACACCCATCCAGTTGGGCGCTCCCACATGAATGTTTCAACCTGATACCTCTCACAACCCAATCGGACTATTATGGGTCCACCTAAATCCCAAAACGTCGACTTCGATCTGCCTGCCTACTGCGCATGCGTCATCAGCAATTTAAAAAAATAAGTCAACGCATGGCCTCGAGACTCCTCCCATCGTTATCTACAGATGAAGAAAACAAGGGGCCACACCCCATACCGCAAATGTCCATGAGTGGGTTATTCACATGGGACTAACATTGTCCACTGCGCCAGAATGGACCTAACATGTCCACCCCACACTTGCCTGAACTTTTCAGCGAAAATCAACCCCTGGCCTCCTCATCGTGTTCTGCATCGCGAGACAAAGAAAACAAGGTGCCACAACCCATAGTAAAATCCACAAGAAAAAAAAATGATCACCCCTATCCCATACATGCATTCCCCAGATATTAACATTGGAAGTCACTGGGGTCTTATGTAGGAGCAGATAACTCTTATTGGGCCGTCACGTGACCGGAAGTGACGTCACAGGAAGTGGCTCGGATGTGACGTGACCGGATCTGTGACGTCAGCTTCAAGTGACTCCACGGCCCTCATTTTGGACACTCATTTTTCATAATGAATTCGCACTCTTCCTACTACTCACCGTGCCGTACCAATCTTGGAATTGTATTTAGCTCTTAATGACCACATCAGTGAATATTATTGTGTAATAATTGTTTGATGTTTAGAACGGAAATCGATTTTTTGTGAGATCTAAAAATAAACATTGAAAAATTATTACATGATTATATTCACTAAGAATTGGTGAGTGGATATGTTTCAAAATCGATTTCAGCGATTTTTCATTCATATCAGGACTGTGTCTGTGCCAACAGGCGAGCAGCCCCGATATCACTTTACCGAAGCATCATCCCTTAGGCAGAAATGATACTTCATCCAGTCACATCAACATAAAACCAGGTCAAACACTCTATGATCTATCCGCTTAAGGATTTTCGCTGTTGGTAAATCGAAGTAATTAACTTTTTAATTTTTTTAATAATGTGTGTTGTTGCATTCATAATTGTGTTATATGAGGAAAAACAAATAAAAAAATATAGGTTGTGTGGATTTTTTAGCTGTAGGCAACATTAAGTGGATTGACCCATGCTTCATTTGATAACCCAGAAAACATAGGGAATCGCCATAGTTTTGAAGCATATTCATGAACAATTCATGTAATTAGTAGTTAACTTTTTCTTATATACTAACTGTTTGCAGATAATCGCAATGTCTATCAAAATTTATCAAATTGGATGGATGTTGCTGTGCAAAATTCCCAGTTAAAAGAATTTAAAAGGAAATCCCTATCTCTTAACCTAGGAAAATGAGATAACTCAATATGCAAAACAGGCAAAATGACCGCCAAAGCCAAAAACCACCAGCGGACATCCTTAAGACTCGGTGACAAGCGAGGAAGCAACAAGTTTCACTGACGGCCACAAATTGTTTCGACGTGCTGTACGATCGCTCTCAGTTGCCTGTTTCATGAACACTGGCGAACACATGGGCTCCAAGGCATTCTTCAGTGTAATAGGTGGATGAGCGAGCATCTTTATGTTACAAAAGAATGTGGTTAAATGCACCAACTTCTAAAATAATGTTATTAAATTACGGAAGGAAGAAGTGAAATTAAAATAGAAATAACCATGTTATATTTTAGTATTTGCGAACATTAATGTTAGTTTTACTGCCGAAAATATTTGTTTTACAGACTCCGCTGACCCGTCGTCTGTAAAACTCAATTTGCGGCCGTAAACGCAGCATTAACGTCTGCAAATTCTAAATTACACACCGTTATTCCCAAAATCTCTACAGACATTCATAATTTGCCGCTGACCGTGAAAGGGCTAGAAATTGAGCATGCGTGTTTCTTGACCTATTACAAGCGTCTAGTCCGTCATTCATAATCCAGCCATCGTCCATTAGAGAATATCCGCGTCCATAATCCAAAGACCTATTTCATATTCCATATAACAGTATTAGCATCAAATTCAAAAAGACAATCATAGTATACGTAAACATAGGCTTGTTTCCTGCAAGAGAGAAGCGGTCAACAGTTTTCAATGATGCCGGCAAGACATCATGATGTTCCAAAAATATCAAATCCATATCGCTGATCAGTATTCTTAATCCATAATATTCGTTGTAAAGTCGTCATCTAAAGAATGATGTATCTCAGTCACGCTTTGATTGTGACTGTTCATATGAGTACCGTGAGGATCTTGAAGTACATGGGTTCATACGGCCCCTAGCCCCGGGTTAAGCGGAATTAGACACAAGTTACGAAAGGTAGCGCCATAGATCTTGCACGCTACGTTCGTATTTTGCTATCAGCATGCGATATGTATCGCCAAATTTGAGCAACTTTGAGTGGAGGCGCTTGGTGGAATAGCCCTGTTTTATAAGTTTCTGCAACAATGTTTTGTGACGTTGATTAAAATCGTCACATTTAACACAGGATCTAGCAAATGCTACTAAGCGAGATATGTATACGCCATATGCAGGTCCCACTGGAATATTACTGTCCAGAAAGGGATAGTTTACAATGTCGAAATTGTAATCATCTCTTTTGTCATAAAGTCGACGAGAGAGAATGCCCGCTTCATTTTTATAGAGATAGAGATCTAAATATGATGTGCCTGTAGGGCTATCTGTAGTTTCCTTCAAATCCAGTGAAGGTGGATATATATCCTTCACTGCGTCATTTATATAGCGATTATCCACAGCGAGAAGATCGTCTATATAGCGTTTGGTGAATGAGAAGGAACGGGCTTTGAATGGATCGGTTTTTGAAAGCGCCTGCATATAGTCATATTCATAAGAGAACAGATACAGGTCAGCCAACAGGGGTGCACAATTAGTACCCATTGGAATACCTATATGCTGCTGATATATTGTGTTGCCAAATTTCACATAGATATTTTTAATGAGAAATTCAAGCAACTCTATAAACAAAGAAACATCCCATGAATGATATCTCTTGTATGTAGTCGAGCTAAAGAATGCTTTATGACTTCCGACATTAATATATCTACGATCAGTTTTCTTGAACACAGATACTATTAATGAACTTACACAGTCAATAAGGTCCCGATGAGGGATTGTAGTACAGAGAGTCTAGAAATCCCATGTGGATACATGTCTGTACAGTATGTGACCTTTAGCATCAGGTTCTTCCGTAAGACATTTTGAGTTTTTCAATATCCACATACATTCAACGCCAGAGTTCTTAGAAATAGTGGCGCAATACCTTTCCCAAAATGTTTTTACCTCCCGAAGAGCCCTCGTCAATACGGTTGAAAGAAGCTTGGTGGTGCAGTTTCTAGAACCAGCTATGAATCTAGCTTTGTATGGTGATTTATGCATTTTGGGAGTCCAGTATAGTTTTGGTATGTCGTTATGATTGATTGGAAGACCCAATACCTCTTTCCCCGAGAAACTTTTTGTGATTCTAAAATAAATCTTCCAGAGTAAATGCAGTTTGGGAGTAAGTAGACGTATTTGATGAAGATATGTCTACACTCAATTCTTTAACCAGCACCTGGTAATAGTAATATTTACATATGAATATTATATTATTCGGAGCCTTGTCTGCTGGGACTATGACGAATTTACTCTTGAGATTTGCTAGAACTTCTTGCGAATTGAGGTTTCTCAGTACTTGTTTTGCTAGGGGAAGAGTACTTCTATCAATATGGCGGATTGTTTCAACGACCTTGCTCTTAGTGAGGTCCAGCCAGTCAGCGAATACTGTAGGTTAAACTTTTTCTCGCTTAGACCAATCAATAACGTACTGTTCCAATGCAGACAGGACTATCTTCTGGTGGGCCTTCAGATTTATTCTTCTTGGCTCTCTATATTTAGGTCCTTTCATCAGGAGTAATTTCAGATCCTTATCACTCACCACATCAAGGTCACCAGTCACAATATGTTTGCATGGTGTATAGATAAAGTTCGACGATTCACAATCACAACTATAGTCTCCTGACGTGTATAAGTTCCAGTCAAACTCCTTGACAGCATTGGAGTAATTGAATATTTTGGTGGCTGTAGATTTAGTATAATTATATGAAATGCAAGGAGGTTCTGTGAACTTAAAATAGTTTGGTACAGCGTTGCGTACCTCTGGATCATTCAGGATTCGAGGTAAATTAATGATGTCCAGTCCTTTATCTAAGTAGTTGAGTTTCAAGAAAAGCCGATCTTGAGATGTTTCGATTATGTTCACTGGACGATACAATCGAAAATACGCTATATCTTGACATACTTTACTGATTTCGATGACTCGATCGCTCTCATAAAACTTCCGGTTTCACACTAGTTCAAAATTTCTATAGTCGTCGGCGAGCATGTCGGTTTTTTGACAGTGTCGTGAATCAAATTTACAGATAGCACACTGAAATCGACATATTTCAAATCAAAACGAGAACAAAAATAATGAACTTGGAGTGTTACATATTCAATACTTCATCTCGAGTAATGAGGCTGGGGATGGCTGAAATATAGCCTCATCTAACATCAGAGAGTGATTGTTTGCTGGAATAGAATACCCCAGCTGGCGCCTGTTTTAATTTATCTAACTCAAAAGTGTTTAGATTATGCCTAAAATATAAACAGCGTTAAAGAGAATTCTAGGAAAAAAAGAAGTAAAATATAATCATGTGAAAATTCAAAATGACGATCAGTCAAACCAGTCTGGGCCTGTCTGCTCCAGTATATGTGTACAGTGGGCGTTAATCACCTCTTCTTGGAGTTGTTTTACATTAAGATGTCGGTAACCGATATGGATGTCGACAGCTGAACCGCCTGAATACGCCGCCGTCGCCTATTAGTTGAGTTCGATGTTTATTTCTCGTCCATTGATTGAAATTGTTAATTTGTTGATGACATTTTGATGGGCGTACCACCGAGGAAAGAAGTCCCGGGGGCTTCTGACTGGCTGAAGCGCCGTATTGGTAATAGGTCCGCATATGTAACATAGCTGCAGTGATATGTAACCGGACACGTGCGGATGACACAGACCATGTGATATGAAACTGAAAAATTGGAAAATCAATTTTCATATTGCTAATCTTAAAGTTATCTTTCCAGACCTTCACAGCCCACATATATAAATCCCGAGTATTTTGTTCCATGGTATACATATTATTTACAGGCAGACTGTAAATGCTAATCATGATAATTAAGTTTGTTGATTTTATACCATAGCACAAAATATTTATAGGCAGTCTATAATCATTTAATACCATGGTGTGAGCTATAACGAATGGTCGGCCATCGTGGCAGGGATGGTCAACCATATGTGTGCCGGTAAAATTTAAAAAAAAGTTCAGCTAATATCACAAATTGTGTCATTAGTCCGACAGTCACTGTACTGTGGAAAGTTGGTTAAAAATGCTTCATAGATTAACACGGTTGCACACGTACACATATGTGTACAGAAGGTACTCACATTGAATTATGGAATTATAGATATTTCGTAAAATAGCGCACGGCATATGTATTTTGTAACAACTCTAGGTTACAATGATACACATTTGTGTGATTAATTTCTCTGTTTTATTTGCTATTATTTCTGATATTTTGGATCATACACCTTGCGAAAAATGCATAGCTATATGCTGATGATTAACCTGGTAGCCTAGTGTACACATATGTGTACCTTGACAGTTTTTACAACTAAAAACATTGTTGATGGTGGTCTAATGAAGCTGAATTTTATTCAAATACTAAAACATTTGGCTTCCTTTCCATATACCTGTAAATAGGGTTTACTGTTGTGTGGCCACTCATTGTGAGCAAACTTCAGCGTTTTTGCTTGTGCAGAGACGACTGAATTCTATGTATTCAAAATATCACTAGAAATTATTGAAAATGTTGACTACTATGATAACGTCAGTCTGAAGCACTCCTATTGGTTCAAAAAGGTCAAAGGTCAATGCTAGCGTTATTCTATGGGGGTGGGGGTTAAAACAACACATCTTTGTTGGGGGGGTACTTGATACCATTTTATTTGGGAGGGGGGTATTGCAACTGTATTCGAAAATAGAGGAGGGAATCATCGAAAAAAAGTATTTACACGGGGTGGTTAAATTTAAAAACTATCCAATGGGTGGTGCGTTTTAAAATTGCAATGGCCCAATTATTACTGTATCAATTCTTCCTTTTCTGTTATGTAGACAATTTGCCGTCAAGGAATCGTTTCTCTTGCATCACCGCTCTTGTCGCCCAGCAGATGTGTTATATTTTGCAAAATGGAGTACTACATGTGCTGACAAACAGGAGATTGCCGGGTTTACGTAACACAGGGACCCAGTTTATTTACGAAATTAATCTTGATATTTCATATTCTTGTATTGAAAAAAAAATTTCGATACATCTTAACGCATAGTTTTTAAATTTCACCGTGTCGTCCTCACTATTTCACCTACCCCCCCCCCCCCTCAAATAGACAAACTAACAAACACAGCTCCCAGTCTTTGAATTCAACCAAATTTGTTTATCTTACAATTTCTGTGTGACCGCCAGTTGTTGCGTAAAGATGTTGGCAACAGGCGGAGTTGTTTCTAAATCCACAGAGCTGATAGCTAAACAATACCAAAACTGTATTCGTGTCAAATCACGCATTATTATTTCAGGAGACACCTTATTGCTAGGTTTGCATATACCATCATGCATATACTATAGCCATTCTCACATGTCATCACAACATCTCAGTGATATCTATACTTAAGTATTCAATGTTGAGATGTCAGTTTGCTCAGTCAGTTTGCAGAGCTGTAAAAATTATGCTTTTAGATGAAGTTGGGTTATGGAAGCATGCGCTTTTTTCCTGCCCTCAAGTGGGAATAATCGGAGTTCTCGCCTATACAAATGCCGGTGATATACTATACGCTAGAGCCTTATATTACATGTGATACTTTCGGTCCTCCAATCTCATCATACTCATATTCTCTCAATTTATTCATCCAAGAAAACAGAAGTTAAGTATATTACAAATAACAATCTCGTGTTGCGATTCTTGCCCTCTGTATTTGATCAAATGTAAGTGAATAACTCATCACACTTACCGATCGGGAATTATATTGCGTAGGAGAGGCGGCAGGGAAGAAAGGTCCGCGTATAATCTACAGATTACATTCTATTAGGAAGCCTTTTTCGATATAATGAATATATATTATTAGCTAGTAACATTTTATAAAAATATTACTCATATTTCCTTAATTAAATATATGAAATATCTCAGAAGGTTATTTTGTTGTTCCAAAACAAAGTTCGATTTGTGCGACTGTATCATCGGCATTTTCTCTATATAAAATAAGTTATCATCTGTTAATAAGAGAAAGCAAACTCAACAAAATACAGCAGAAGACAAGTGAATATTTAAAGAGGGGCGTCAGTTGTGTAGCTTGTATACTGTTATACATGCGCAGTGCATCGTGGAAGCGAGACCTTGAGTCGTCCAGTTACCTGTATCATTAAAATACAATAGAACGGTTGATTTCGGCTCCTATCGGCTAGGAAATCCGTTTTCAGCCATGTCAACCGAGCCAGAGGACGAAAATTCCGCTATCGGTTGGACACATCGATAAGGTGTAATTTGATCTTCCTGGCTGTAGAACTAAAGAAATCGCCGTGATATCCATGTCAGAATTAGCAAACTTTCGCCAGACAGGATTATGAGCCACCAATAACATCCAACGTCGAGGCGCGGATGACCGAGAAGATTATCGAGATTTCGGCTCATTCGGCCCGACCTACGGCTGTGGGTCACTGTTAATATCTCCAGTTTATCTGGGAGATTACGATTTTAATGGTGTTTCAAATGCCAACGTAAGTAACGGAGCTACGGATTTTAAATAGATAGATAGTAAGTCAAGGAAAAGGCGATATAACCCAAGTAAGATCCAACATTGGTAATGGAGATCGATTCAGACCAAACTCTGCCTCATAGTGTGATGGACCAGTTCATTTCACTCAAGGGTAAATGCGTAACTTCGTAAGATCCTTTATCTTTCTCTCGGCGTAACTGTGTAACTCAAGCTATATCGGTCTCTCTTTTTTCTGACAGCGTAAATTAAATATAAAATAATTGTGTTGTTTTAACAAAATGTTGCGCTAAAATGGCTTCAACACGAAATGTTTTGGCAAAATGTTTTGTGTTGAAATGAACATGATTTTGTGTTGAATTCCATATATCAACACACACACTAGTTGAGTTAACACACATCGGTGTTGATTGTAACCCAAATTTGTGTTATTTTCAATTCAATTCTGGTGCTAAAATGGCTTCAACACAATTTTGTTCGCAGTGTGTGTTTTTCTGAGACCGTAACTGTGCAAAATTGTCAGTAACCGTAACTCCATCAATAAACGCTTTCTTCTTTTCTCACCTAATTGCGTAACTTGTCAACTTAGCTTGTAGACGATTCCTTTATATTCTGCATTGCTTCATCGGACACTCTCTTTAGTCCTCGTCATAACTGCGTAACTCTGGATATGCCGATAATGTCCGGCTCCTATCTACTAACCTAGCTAGAATATTTTTGGCTTTATTTGTAACTCGTGTACGGCATATATCCCCAACCGAAACAAAGGAAAATAGTTCTTGTGCCCCATTGTTTCCATTCACTCTGTCGAGACATTTAGGATATTAATCTTCTCTGTGTTCAAACTAACGCTCTCGGGTAAGTATTGTGATGATTACACTATCTTGTCCTTGTCCAACGTAACACACTCGCGGAACGAATATATAGACAAACTCGACATGATGAGGTATATATTCATGTATCGGATACTACCAGTAACTCCAGTTCGACTGGATCTATATTCGGTTTCGACTGTAATCGAATTTATTTGCCTGTCATCTTTATTGAAACGAGGATAACGAACTAATTAATTCTAACATTTTCTATGTTATAGAACAGGGAGATGTATGCCTCAATGATTTGCCTGACAACATTCTGCGATGGCGTTATGTCAAATAAATTGCAGGTTACAGTAACACAGGCATTTGATAAGGGTCAGTATAAGATGGGTATCTCAGTAATATCCTAATTATCCGTGGCAGTTGTGTATCTATCCTAATTATCCGTGGTAGTTGTGTATCTACATGGACCCCACCAACTAAGGTCGCAGACAAGGTACCGCACTGTCCATTACAACCCGAATTTAGATAGAAATTTCCAAGGGAAAAGTCACATTTCATACTTTGCACATATCTTTTATCCAATAATTGATGTTTGTTGAACATACCTGCTGCATTGATTTTAATTATTTACTGCAACAAAAAGATGTATTTCATGTAACTCGACAAATATGGTTGAAACAATTTTCTTAACAACGTTAACCGAACATGAGGAGATACACGGCATTTGATAGGCCAATATCGCTGTCTCTGTAGAAGTCAACATTTCCGCATTCCATGGAATTTGTGATGACCGTAGCAACCAGTGCATTGACCAATCAAACGACTCGTACTTGTTACGTTTCGGAAAACGTTGTTAAGAGAATTTCAAACAAGATGGCGAGTGGTTTACCTTCACTCCGTGTTAGAAGAATGGGGTATATATAACATTATGACAATAGTGAATATATAAAGTTTTATTTGTTACTACACCGACACAAAGATCAATTGTGATTCATTTATCAATGAATAACTAACTGTGGGCCAGAGATCATCCATCCATACGGACTTCATGTTACTAGTATATGGGGTATATATATGAGAAGGCCGAGTACACTACACATGACATACATATCATTTTAATCATTACAAAGACAAATTGGTGACTGATGAGAACCCATCCATTACTGACCCTTATCAAATGCCTGTGTACAGTAACCTGCATGCCAGTTTGTCCGAGTGCGTTATGTTTAACAAGGAGCACATTATTGACCCCGCTGTCAGGTCTAGTATCGTGACAATTTCTCGATTTGTCTTTTTCCCCTTTATATTTCATCTGTCTGTCCAACTACATTGATAAGTATCTTATTCACTCCCTTCAGACCTATCAGGTGAGGGGCGGGGGGGACTAAGGATTAGCTGTGGCTACTATTAATATGAAATGGCGAAAACCTTCTCATTATATATGGGCCGCATCTATTTACCTCATCATCAGAAACAATGGTAATGATCTTGCAAAATTATCTGAGCACATCCGACACACGGGTTTGGTTATGACTCTGATCGCCTTGTTAGGTCATATCTATTATCTGTCATGACCGTATTTTAGGAAGGATCAGAATCATTCATTCATAAACCTGCGCAAGTTACATGGATATGAGGCGATCAGGTTTGAGAAAATATACCTAGGTAGACTGGCATGGTGTAAATGGCAGACCGAGTAGCTGATAAGCTCTGCATCAAAGGGAATAATATCCGATACTGTCCGGCTACTATCTAATAACCTAGCTAGCATATTCTTTTCCTTATTTGCAACTCCGGTATGACATTTTTTTCTCAAGAGAAACATATAAAAATAGACATTGTGTCCCGAGACTTTGACAAGCCATATGCATTATTAACGTGCTCTTTGTTCTACCTAACGCTCTAGGATAATTGTCGTGACTATTACACTAACGTGCTCTTTGTCCAACGTAACGCGCTCGCAGAACGAATATGGACAAAGCCGACATTATAAGATATATCTCGATGTTTCGGATACCATCAGTGATTCTAGTTCGGGGGCAATTATTTTGAGTGTCAATGCCATCAAATTTATTAGCTTGTCATCGCCATTGAAACGGAGATGTCAAACTAATCAATTATATCATTTCCTATTTTCCAATTTACGTAGATGTATACCTCAGTGGTTTGGCTGGTCATATTCGTCCCGCGAGTGCGTTAGGTCGGACAAAGCGCGCGTTAGTATAACCAGTATGTCAATTTCTCCGAGGGCGTTAGATTGAACAAAGAGCACGTTACCGACCCCCGCTGTCGCGTCTGGCAGCTGCTCGACCTGCCCATTGTCCGATCGCGTTACGTAGAATAAAGAGAACGTTAGCAGACCGTTAGACGTACGTTAGGAATTTTCGAGTGCGTTTGGGAGCGTGTTAGGCCTCCCACTGAGCGCATTAATTGGAAGCGCGTTAGTCCGTTAGATGAGCCCGTTAGGCGAACCTTTAATCTGGTCGGTACTGTATCTAATATTTGGGATGAAAAATTAAGCCTGTAACATTTTCATGATTGGGTTTCATTGTGACGCTGCAAAGTGCCGCTCACTAGAAAGATGGTCCTCTTTGTGCCGTTACATACTGACGCTTTCAATGAAGTGGATCTTAAATTTTTCATTGTGTTGTTGCATTCTGCCGTACGAAAAATAAGTATGGTAATAGTTGTGATCAGAAATTAATGTGTAACCACATTGGGTTCATTGTGACATTGCAAAGTGACGCTCCGAAGAAAGACCTTGCTGCTTGGAAGAAAGATACTAAATTGTCCATTGTGACGTTGAATTCTGCCGTACAGAGAAAAAGCAATATTTGCGATGAGAAATTATACCCTTAACTTGATTGAATTTCATTGTGACGTTGCAAAGTGCCGATCTCAAGTGAGACGGTCTCATTGTGCCGTTGCATACTGCCATACAAAAAATAAATATTATTTTTGATGAGAAAGTAAACCCTAAACACGATTGGGTTCATTGTGACGCTGCAAAGTGACGCTCTGAAGAAAGACGACTTTCATTGTGACGTTCGAAACTGCCGCTTGGAAGAAAGATATTAATTTGCCCATTGTGCCGTTGCATTCTGCCGTACGAAATATAAGTAATATTTGTGATGAGAAACGAAACTGTAAACACGATTTGGTTCATTGTGACGCTGCAAAGTGACGCTCTGAAGAAAGACGGTTTTCATTGCGACTTTCGAAACTGCCGCTTGAAAGATGAGGCATGTGTCGTTGCATTCTGCCGTACAGAGAAAAAACTATTTGCGAGACAAACTAAGTCCTTCACATCTTTAAGTTTCATGCTGACGGTGGAAAGTGCGGAACCGCGTGAAGGGGACATAGTCAATATTTTTTTAATTTCCCCCGAGATAATATCTAGGGGAAAATTCGCCATTGGTCAATTATTCGGGGAGGGGGGAATAATTTACCCCGAGATAATTATCCGCGAGGAAATTCGCGATTGTGCGGAACCGTGAAGGGGACATAGTTCATATTTTTTTAATTTCCCCCGAGATAATATCCGCCGGGGAAATTAAAAAAATATTAGCTATGTCCCCTTTACGGTTCTGTAGGATTGCCCATTGTGTCATTGTAAATTGCTGATTTAAAAGACAACACCTTGCGAATTAAGTCCTTAATATTAAGGGTTGTATTATGCTGCTACTGGGAATAGAGTAATATTTCTGAGGACAAGCCCTTAACATGATTAAGAAGAAATGCTCCTTTTGTGCTTTCTTACATGACGTATCGACCTGTTTGTAGGCCCTACCCATTCTATTTTGTTACTTTACCTCTCTATAATGTACAGCGTATAGCAAGTCATCTGCGCTAACCAAGTCAAATGGAATCTCAACAGATATATAACGATATTTCAAGTATTTCCAGAACAAACAAAATTAAATCCGCAAATAAGAACTCCTAATGTTTATCCATTCATCTTATCAGCAAGAAAACATGTCGTGGATCTGACCTGTGCTCGATTTGTCTCAGAGAGAGGGCTTAATGTTTGTTTGAAGAGCCATAATATCCACAGGAGTCCAAGTATAAATTAACTGAGATGTCCAGTGCCATCTATCAAAAGCCTTATTAAGAAGTAGTTCCATCAGATTAGGCAGCCAAGGATCAGGTCAGAGTTTACGATCTACGCTGGGAGCGGACCTGATAAGGCCAGCTAGATATAGGATATAGGACAGTCACCACAGCCGCTCCCAGAATCTACATGTGTTACCAATTCGCTTGTTTGAATTTCATATCTGGACAATAGGAATGCAGGCTAGGATTGTTAAAAACTTTCAATGTATGAAGGAAGAATGATAAGTCATGACAAGCTAATGCTCAATGTTGAGAAGTATATAAAAGGACTCTGAATAAATTATTGATGTCAAATGACACTATACAAGTATTATCGATAAACTTAGCACATTCAACGCTTCCTCTATGGAAACTTCTAGTTCCAGCTGTGCACTAATGTTTGTGAGAAGATCAGTTTGGTTTAAGTTTCTCCGGGTTCAACGGGTTTGGTTTGCAACAATTGCATGTCAAAATGCTGAATTGTTTTGATCGTGTCTAAAATACCAGAACAAACTGTGTGGCTTATACATGTATGTATGGAGCATCATGTAGTCTTGTCTGGTATACACTTCAATCAAGTACCAAGTATTATCAGGTAGTGACAAACCTAGCTGTCCCTTTATTCGTTTTTAACAAAATATAAATACACTCACCCTCATATGCTCACTGTGTACATGTTATTATTCTTAATTTCATCGGAAGCAAAACCCATTTCATGGGTGAGATACACATACCGGTACAAAGCGGTAATTCTATCGAAATGTAGTAAAGTGGGGACTAATTCTTTCCAAAGGAACTTGTACCCTTCAGATGGATAAAATGGCCCCGAGTCAGGTGCAATGCAGAAGTACCAAAATAAAGTACAATATTATATTGTATACTCAGAAAAATTTCAAGGCACTGAGTCTAATGACTATCGAGTAACAAGGCCGTGAAGTAGTACATTCGTGCAAAATAGTTGATTCTGAGGTGAAAACAATTCTTATTCTCTGTAAACACATGAAGATAAACGATAACCAGAACCAGATTTGGTCTACGACTACATATTGGAACAGCGAATATGCTGCACCAAGATGGTTCTGGTTATCGTTTATCTTCATATGTTTATGGAAAGAAATCTGGGATGTTTTAGCGTGCAGGTGTGCACGAATGCACTACTTCACGGCACTGTTATTCGAGAATGATGACACTCAGTGCCTTAAAAAAATTTCTGAGTACACAATATAATATTGTACTTCATGCCAACTGAACAATTTCTTGTATATTTCATATTTTATTTTTGGCACTTCTATCACACCTGTTCTGGGGTCATTTACCCATTTAAACATACATGGTCCTTTCAAATGCTATTGTTATGGTAAAATGTTGTATCAGTGCACTCATTATATCCCTGAGATGCAGATTTCTTTGTGAAATATCCAGCTGTTCGTCATATTTTCGTGTGCTGTTGAAAGATATAGCTGTCTTTTCCGTTACGCCGACATTTCCATTCATATTTTTTTATATTCTTTAAATATATATTTTTAGTCGCAGTAGTTATCAGCAATTTAGACTGAGCTCTTTGACTGTTACTTTTTGCGTGTTTGGAATATATACCTATGCTATTTTTCCGATTTGTTCCTATTTGTCTCTACCGTTATGCGAAATCAGGACTTCTTTTAACGGTAAAGACAGAAACATATACTTAACAGTAAAGACATTTCTATCGTTAACTGGTTTTAAATGGCATCTTGCTGTTTGCAACCACTGATACTATGGATTGTATTATTGATCCTCGGATCATCTTGTCATTTCTGCATGAAACGGGTTTGCAGGTATGATTTTAACATATATTATACATGAACGGTAACGACAAGTTAAAGGTATACATATGGACGTATACATGAAATACAATCGATAATATTGTGATCGACGTTCTCTTGTATGCGCTGAAACCTTCTCCGATCAATAATGGAAAACATCGTTTGCTAACTAATCACGGGATTACCGTGCTGGGGCCCCCTCCTTTCAATGTGTCTTCAACATCAATAGAACGTACCGGTAACGATGAAGACAACAGTAATGGCACAGGGTAAAAACTAAAAAATAATCTTCATATATTTTTGAAATATTACACATATTGTTATTTATAAGAGAAAGTTTGTATATACAAAAAACTATTCATTTTTGTAATTAGGACAACATATAAAATTGACAGTTTATCGGGGTAAATCATGGGAAAGATTAAATCAAACATTATAATAAACTACAGCCTGTTATAAAACATAAAATACATTATTATTTCTTAGCTCTATGCAAGAGAACTGTTCAAATCTGCGAGAAAGTGCGAATTTATCTTCTGAAAAAGTTGTGTGACAAAGATTCATCACAAATTTCGGTAGAATTACCCAAAGACTCTAAGAGTGGATTCATCTTCATGACCAATGCAGACTGTATATTTCGCATCTACAGAGCAGTGACTCATACTACTGCTGTATGCCAGTTAAACCGTCATGGTTGTGTGTAAAGGCACACTTCAGTCACAATTATTGGGAGGTGAAAGTGGTCATCATGCTCCGAAACAGAGCAAAAATATAGACCCGGATGTCAGATGAGTATTTACTAATTTATCATGCAGTTTTTGTGTAGAAAATTCCATAAATCAAAGATTTGAAAATTTAGATCGAAAAATCGACCCAAAAATGGCTATTGGAAGCAGTGGCGTCATCATGGCAGCCATCTTGGATTTGTTTTTACACTTTCTGGCAGAGCTTCACCCAAGTGGTAAGTTTCAACTTTACAGTCAGGCTTAACAAAAATATATTTAACCCCCATCCCCATACGTGTTCCTGTGGCAAATTGGTACCGTGTGAATACTATGTAAAACATCCAATATTTGAGACATAATTGTTTTCAGAATGTTCAGAAGTCATGTCAGTTTTCTCATTTTTTCAATATGTATTCCTTGGAACATGTTGTTTTTGAATAACTCAATTTTAATGTAGATCGCCGCCCCCCAAAAAGGCATGAATGGGGCTCGTAAGCCACCCACACTTTTTCTCGCCATTTATAATGAAGACCAAACAATGCAACGTCCTGACGTCAACAAATGCCACGCCAACATGAAGTTTGTCATTCGACGGCATGACGTCACAAGGGAAAATGTATCAATTGCTTACAAAACGAGTCGCTGAAACGTAAACGTTGCCTGTCAAAGTATCTCATTCGCTCACAAGAGTACGATTACAAGGGAGGTAATTGGTATGCACAAAAAGCTGCACAGAACTGTCATTCTTGTAACCAGGAAGCCACCTTCAAGTCGTAAAACGAGAAACAGGTGATAAATTCTACAATTTGGAAGATTATCTTGGATATGACGTGAAATTACGAAAGTAATGTTGGCGAACTGGTCTGGGTAGTATATTACAAAAGAAAGTTGCGAGTATTTGTTATCTCCTAGTCTTGTGCATTCTTGGTGTTGAATACAAAAAAATCTGAAGGCTAAAACAATCTTTCATGAATATTCCATCTGTCAGAGAAAATTTGGTCATGTGTTCGCGGCTTAATGTCATATGATTGAACATTGGTGAACTCACTGAATAGTCCCAGTCTAACCGTCCATGATTCTACATTTGGTAGTATATTTGCATAACTCAAAATGTTTTCTTTATTCAGTAAATCATCTTATTATTGCTCCATAAGAGCATGGCAATGTACCTCCTCTCCTCCCATTCTTTTCCGGATTCCATAGCTGCATGTAACCTGACAAAGTTGCACAGCCTCCCGACATTAAGGTGCAGAAATGGTTATTATTGTCTCGCATGCTATTTAGCAGATCTGCTACTTCGCAAATAATTTCGAAAATCAGCGATATTTAGAAAGGGGTGTGCTACTTTGAAGATAATTTCTAGGGTTACTGCTACTTAGCACTTTGACTTGCCTGTTCCCAAAGAAAATATATTGTATAATTAGCACAAATGCTAAATATTGAATATTTTTTTCTAAATTGCAACCGGAAGAAATATTCAATATTTATGATAAATCGCATACGCAAATTGTCGGTCGGACTGCCCCTCCCGAAAGAAAATATATTGTATAATTAGTCCCAAGTACACCTTCTTTGCTGGTCTGTGCGACTCCTCTGACAATAACAGGGATTATTCTATCTTTCTTCCTGGTTAAACAACGCGCATGCGCTGGTATTTAATGATTTTTAAGACAGTCGCAAGTACATTTTCATTTGTGGTCTGTGCAACTCCACTCAGACAATAACAGATTATTCTATCGTTATTCCTGGTAAAACAACGCGCATGTACTGCTTTTTAGCACGCCTACAGAACGGGCGCTATAAAGGCAACCTCACTGATGCAGACAGCTGACATGTATTCAGAATTAGTGGCACAACAAACCGATCATTCAACGACACTGTATGTTGGCATGCATCCAATGACTGAAGGTGTTTCGGAGACAATCGGCCCCTTTCGATGTAATTTCGAAAGAAACAAATCTACTAAAACAACAGCTTCTTTGGTACTTGATTGCAACAATCAAATTAAATTCTAATTAGATGATATTATAAAGGTGCTAAATATTGAATATATTGTCCTTTCTCCGACACGGTGTTACAGATATTTTAATGCGAATCTCTTCTAATTAGAGTAGATTATAAAAGTGCTAAATATTGAATATATTGTGTTTTCTCCGAAAAGGCTCTTGTGGATATTTAACTGCGAATCTCTTATTGAATATATTGTCTTTTCAAAGACGCCAAGCAGCTACATATTTAAGTGCGAATCTTTTCTAATTAGATGATATTATAAAAGTGCTAAATATTGAATATATTGTCTTTTCTCCGAAAAGGCTCGTGGATATTTAACTGCGAATCTCTTCTATTTAGTGTAGATTATAAAAGTGCTAAATATTGAATATATTGTCTTAACAAAGACGCCATGCAGCTACATAATTTAAGTGCGAATCTTTTCTAATTAGATGATATTATAAAAGTGCTAAATATTGAATATATTGTCTTTCTCGGACGCCAGCTAGATATTTAACTGCGAATTTCTTATTGAATATATTGTTTTTCTCGGACGCCAGCTACATATTTAAGTGCGAATCTTTTCTAAATAGATATTATAAAAGTGCTAAATATTGAATATATTGCTCTCACGGACGCCAGCTAGATATTTAACTGCGAATCTCTTCTAATTAGATGATATTATCAAAGTGCTAAATATTCAATTTATTGTCTGTTCTCAGACGTCAGCTATATACTTAAGTGCGAATCTATTCTAATTAGATATTATAAAGGTGTTAAATATTGAATATATTGTTCTCTCTCCTACACGGTGTTAGATATTTTAATGCGAATGTATTCTAATTAGACTAGACTATAAAAGTGCTAAATATTGAATATAGATGCTATTAAAGTTACCCAATTTTCTACCTACTGCGGAGTTTAGCAAAAGTATCTGCACAATATTGCCAAGTATGCTATATAGCACCAAGTTAAAGCATAGAAAATTTGAAAAGTATCTAAAAAAAGCCAATCCTGCACCTAACTCCCTCCCGACCCCAAAAATCTTTCAGATTGCCTTTTTTTATTTGAAGGGAGGAGGGGCTCAGTTTATGTTGCCCATATCTATTCTGGAGAGTTTCATGGCCTCTTGACCGCAACTGGGTGAGTGAGTAGGATTTAACGTCGATTTCAACAATGTTTCAGTCATATAACGATGGTGCCTATTTGTGCCAGAATGCGAGAGTGCTCACAGTTCCTATTATCCTGGACACTGCTCAGCCTAGTCAGAACAGCATCCGGTCACCTATCCAAGTATTGACCAGGCTCAACGCTGCTTAACTTCAGTGATACGACGAGAACTGGTGGGTCCAATGTGAGACGCAGCCGTATGTGCAAATGAATGGAGATCACAATTAAAATATAGCAAGATTGGGATTTTGGAGCTTCAGAGCTAGGAGCTTGGTCACTGAAGCTTCGAAGGCCAGTTTTCCTGCAATTTATGACACAGTCCCAGTAGTGGATGGTTTCAAGTGATATATGGTGTTGATAAAGCTATAGAGTTAGGTTGACCTCTCTCTGTATCAAGGTGCTGGGACAACTTGACATTGATATGTCCATAGACTTGATAATCTCATGTACAGCTTTGAAGCCTCCACAGGGTGAAGCAGTATTTATGCAGATGTTTATGAAATAAATTTCACTCACAAACTGATATCCAAATCTACATGGAGCTGATTATCTTGGCGAACTTGGCAAACAGAATCTACAGGATATTGTTTGTATTAAACACTAATCGATATGATCATGTTGATCAAACACACCAATAGAAACGAGAAAATCTCAAGTCAAAGATTTAATGATTCGAAAAACAATAGGTGAATAGGCTGCGCGGTCCAATTATCTAGAACGGGATAAATTCAGTTTCTCCAGCAAAAGTTCCGGATTCAGAAATACAGCGGTTTTTATGGTTGACCACCTCATGGTATAAAATATTTCTAGAATGCCTGTAAATATTTTGTACCATGGTAAATGCCAAGCCTGCCATAATTCATATTTATAGGATGCCTATAATTATTTTGTACCATGGTATAAATCGCCAAGCCTGCCATAATTCGTATCTATAGGATGCCTATAATTATTTTGTACCATGGTATAAATCGACAAGCCTGTCATAATTCGTATCTATAGGATGCCTATACTTATTCTGTACCATGATATAAAATCGACAAGCCTGCCATAATTCGTATCTATAGGATGCCTATAATTATTCTGTACCATGATATAAAATCGACAAGCCTGCCATAATCGATGCCTATAATTATTCTGTATCATGATATAAAATCGACAAGCCTGCCATAATTCGTATCTATAGGATGCCTATAATTATTCTGTACCATGATATAAAATCGACAAGCCTGCCATAATTCGTATCTATAGGATGCCTATAATTATTCTGTACCATGGTATAAATCGACAAGTCTGCCATAATTCGTATCTATAGGATGCCTATACTTATTCTGTACCATGATATAAAATCGACAAGCCTGCCATAATTCGTATCTATAGGATGCCTATAATTATTCTGTACCATGATATAAAATCGGCAAGCCTGCCATAATTCGTATCTATAGGATGCCTATAATTATTCTGTGCCATGATATAAAATCGACAAGCCTGCCATAATTCGTATCTATAGGATGCCTATTATTATTCTTACCATGATATAAAATCGACAAGCCTGCCATAATTCGTATCTATAGGATGCCTATAATTATTCTGTACCATGATATAAAATCGGCAAGCCTGCCATAATTCGTATCTATAGGATGCCTATAATTATTCTGTACCATAATATAAAATCGACAAGCCTGCCATAATTCGTATTTATAGGATGCCTACAGTTATTATGTGCCATGGTATAAAATCGCCAAGCCTGCCATAATTCATATTTATGGGATGCCTATAATTATTTTGTACCATGGAATAAATCGCCAAGCCTGCCATAATTCGTATCTATAGGATGCCTATGATTATTTTGTACCATGGTATAAATCGCCAAACCTGCATAATTCGTATCTATAGGATGCCTATAATTATTTTGTACCATGGTATAAATCGACAAGCCTGCCATAATTCGTATCTATAGGATGCCTATAATTATTCTGTACCATGATATAAAATCGACAAGACTGCCATAATTCGTATCTATAGGATGCCTATAGTTATTCTGTACCATGATATAAAATCGACAAACCTGCCATAATTCGTATCTATAGGATGCCTATAATTATTCTGTACCATGATATAAAATCGGCAAGCCTGCCATAATTCGCATCTATAGGATGCCTATAATTATTCTGTACCATGATATAAAATCGACAAGCCTGCCATAATTCGTATTTACATGATGCCTGTAAATAATCCATACCATGGTACAAATTAATTTAGCCGTAAGTCGTAACATTCGGCTTCCTGGTTATTTCCATCAATGATATCACAACCTTGGTGCAGAGTTTTAGGCTCCTCCCTCTCTTTCGATTTAGCGGGAAATGTACACGGATTCGAAGATGCCGGATCCCTCGAGGCTCGAGTCACCAAATCCACCGTCCAATTGCATGAAGCTGTTGAGAGTACAGAACAGGTATCGCGACTTAAACACCAATTACAACTTATTTACCAGTTTAACCAGGAAATAGACGTTTTTTTCTGTTTTGGCTGTGTAAACACTTTCCAGCCATGCCTCCTCAGCTTACAGTACAAAGAGTTGTTATGAATTAGAGGCTTAGATATGGTGACATATATACAGTGTGTACTAAAGGACTTGTTAACCCAGCTCATCTGATAAAGTATACATGGTAGAAAGATTAGTGTATTAACGCTATCTGACCTGTACCGCAGAACGGAGAGGCGAAGGGGCTAGACAGATGAACTAAACAGTAACATTTAACCCCACCTGGGCTGTGGGGGGCACTTTCCGCCCCCCTCCCCCCTCCCCCTGTTGGTTTTTTGCTCGGATCTACGGAACGACAAAAAATTGAGAGCTGTAACTCCGTGACTTACGCGATTTTATGCATTTTACTGAAACCATATGTCTTAGCATGACCAAAAAACACCCCCTGATTTGTTCCCCCT
Source organism: Hanleya hanleyi (assembly GCA_036873755.1). NCBI lineage: Eukaryota > Metazoa > Mollusca > Polyplacophora > Lepidopleurida > Hanleyidae > Hanleya > Hanleya hanleyi. The sequence goes on from JAVTVY010022913.1 coordinate 47,483, forward strand.
CTCTCTCTTCCCCCATTAACCCTACCAGGCGTGGGGGAGGGGGGGAAATGCCCCCCTACCAATCTTTCTGCGATATCTCCGGAACACCAAAAAATGGAGAGCTGAAACTTGTGATGTTGTAGGTTATCATATTGGGGTCATTTTGAGCCTATTTGCATAACATCAGGAGCAGAGGATCATGGGTAAATTCAAAATGTCGGCCATGTGGGGTACCAGAAAAAGTGATGTTTTCGTCATATTTCTTCAAAAAATTTGCTCTTCTGTGCGGAAAAGTGGATAAAACGTATTTTATTTCATATCAGATTATTATTTACTAATTTATCATGCAGTCTTTACGAAGAAAAAACAAAAATAAAAAAATCGAAGATTTTGACCGAAAAATCGTCCAAAAATGTTCTTTTTGAAAATGACGTCACAGTGACGTCATCATGGCGGCTATGTTGGATTGTTTTACATTTTCCTATAGAGCTTGATCCAATGATATAGTGTGGTAAGTTTTAACCCTCTAGCCTTAGCGATAGCGAAAATATATAGGGGGAACTTTCCACCCCCCTCCCCCGGCTGTGGTACACCCAAATCGCCCAGGCCAGATAGGGTTAATAAGGGCTAGACAATGGCATATGTGTTATTCCTATACAACTACTAGGTGTGTATCATATCTGGGAGCTTTGGAGCTGGGAGCTGTTGAACTATAGCATGGGGGAACTGGAGCTTGGAGCTTCGGAGGGGGAGCTTGGCGGAACTGGAGCTTGGAGCTACGGAGCTGGAACTTGGAGCTTGGGAAATTGGAACTAGGGAACTTTGGAACTTGAAAGTTGAATTAGGGTGTCCCCCTTAGCTGGCCCTCTCCCAGTGTAGATCGTAAACCTGGTCCTTGGCTGCCTAAGCTGATGGAACTACTTCTTAATAAGACTTTGATAGATGACACTGGAAATTTCAGCTAATTTGTACTTGGACTCCTGTGGATTTTATGGCTCTTTAAACAAACATTTGAGCAAATCTAGCACAGGCCAGATCCACGACATGTTGAGGTATGCCCTTGTTAAATTTTAGTAATCACCTCTTGATTGCTTATTTCACATTTTGCCATCAGCCCGTTTGGTCTCAGGAGTATTGTCGTCACCCCATTCGTCCGCCTGTCCGTTCATGTCATGAAAAATACTGAAGCCAAGTCGATTTCTGACGATTTTAGCATGAAATTTGTAGATGTGCCTTTTGTAAGTTTCATTGGCCAGTATCTCGTTTGTCCATCTGTCCTTTTTACCCCTCAGCTCGATTGGGCTCGGGAGTATTGTTGTCACCCCGTCTGTCCGTCCGTCTGTCCGTCCTCTTTTCGTTGAAACTCAATAGCTTGAGAACTACTGAAAACAGGACGAAACGTCTGTCCAATATAGCATGTAATCTGTAGATGTGCATTTTGTATGTTTCATGGGTCAGGTCCTCATAGATGTCTGTCTGTCCATCCGCTTTTCTGTCCATCCATATCATGAATTAATTTTAACAATATCTATTATGGGCCTTCTTCTTAAATCCAGTGGGGGTCAAATCATTCACTTAATAATTTCCCTGTATTCAGAAATGTTTTCTTTCCATTCTTCTTCCAAAATATTCATGGAATGTTGCAATCGTTTTCCCTAATCTGGGGGCTCTGGACACCGAATTCAATTGAAATCAGTAAGATCCTACACAGCGACATATACGATTGGGAAGCATTGATAGGATATTAATTTATTAAGATTGGCCAATATTCAATTATGCTATATACTAGATGTATCAGACTAGTAAGCAGAGGCATGACTTAACTATACTGACACCCCTTCTATTGTAGATAAAAAAAATAGCACCCATCCCCTAAAAGTTCCCGTACAATGCAATGTCCCCTCCTCTCCTGATCAATATTACATCGCTCCTTTCGTCATTACATGAGTCAGGGTGTCTAATGTTTCAATAATGTTTGGGCAATGCGTTGTTTTGATGTTTAATAACCCGAAATTTGGAATATAAAAAAGCTTCTAAATTCGAAATGTTCAGAGGTAATTTATAAACTGCTCTTGGTAATATGTCAAAACGTACCTTGTCAAAACATCGAAGATGACCGTATCCGTGTTTTATCAATCAAAATATTGAATGGCATGCGCGTAGGAAACTTAAAAATATATTTGATAAATGCTGACTTTCTCAGTTTATTCGGGAAAATCAAACATTCAGCAAAAACAGATGCGTCTTGAAAATATTATTGCTGGGAATTTCACGGGAGTAAATGAGTTGCGCTCAGCTTTCTCGGAATCAGGCTATTGTCAACACTCTTTCCAATACCTTCATATGCATGAATATTACACTAGTAAGCTGACTATTGGCCTGTGTACATGTGTAGACAGACGCTTGTGATGATAAGCTAGAGATCGAGAAGTCAAGTTGACATCTGTTACCTGGTTTCAATTCCAAGTAATAGGGACTACTTGTCGGACCTACGCAAATACAAATCAATAGTTGTTCTCATGACAGTATATTATTCTCGCTGCTTATCTTCATCGCGGATCATACACGACCACGTGACTATCTGTGGCAGGACGGCCTACTTCTAAGTTTCGATTTACAATATCTGAGCAGGAATAAAATGGAGCAAGGTTCTAATTGAAACTTATGGGCTACGTCATTTAGAGATAAATTTGCTATGTTATTCATGGGGTGATATTATTTTGGTTGACATGGATACTTATCATATCTCAGAGAAGCATGTAGACTTTTGATTGGCTGACAGACCTCATGTGTGATGCTGTATTGTCAACTTGCTGGTCGAATATATATCGTATACCCCCGTCGCCAAGGGCGACGAACAGGTGTTCACTAGATTCCATCGTCTGCTAAACAAAATGGCTGAATCAGGCAAACGTTTCGCGTTTCACACGGACGATGAAGTTGTTGAAAAGCGGGCTAATATTATTCCCAGCAACACAAAAAAATCGAACAAAGCGTCCGCCAGAACTTTGAAGTATTACCTGAAAGAGAAGGGACAGAGTGAAGAATTCGAAGGATTCTCGGCCGAGAGGTTAGCAGAGGTACTCAGTCATTTTTATTTGGATGCCCGAAAACAAGACGGAGAATTGTACAAAACATCCACTCTCAAAAACTTTCGACATTCTCTGAATCGCTACCTGAAGGCCCCACCGTATTTGAAAACTTTTGATTTGATTAGAAATTCGGAGTTTAATGAAGCCAACGAGTGCTTCAAAACCGCACTTGCAGAGTTGAAGGCATCTGGAAAAGGCGACACCGATCATTATGAGCCCATAAACGAGTCCGATCGTTGTAAACTCTACAAGTCTGTTCTCATGTCCCCAAAAACCCCAACTGGGCTTGCAAATAAAGTTCAGTTCGATGTACGTCTGTTCTTCTTTAGAAGGGGAGTGGAGAATATGGAAAAGATGACAAAAAACACATTCATCATCAAGCGGGACCCGAAAACTGGGCAGAGGTATGTGAAAAAAAAGGAGGATGAACTCACAAAAAATCGCCGGGCCCAGCAAAAAGAGGGTGTTACCGGATTCATGCCTGAAGAAGAAGGTTCCCCGTTCTGTCCTGTTGCTTCATTCGAAAGTTATATCTCCAAACTCCATCCAAAATGTGATCGCTTGTGGCAGTACCCGGTTGATAGTTTCCTCGACGACGATAAAGTTTGGTATTATAACAAACCTATTGGGAAACACCGCTTGGCAGCCTTCATGACCAACCTGGGCACTCGTCTGAAACTTTCTGAATCATACACTAACCACAGTATACGAGCAACCGGCATCACCATCCTTGGTAGAAACAACTATTCAGCATCTCAAATAATGGCTGCCACAGGTCACAGATCTGTCTCGTCGCTGTCGGTTTACCAGCGAGTAAGTGATGGCGAGAAACTGCAAATGGGCCACACGGTTGCGTCAGTAGCCTTTCCTGACACGATGGGCTCAACCCGAAAGACGAATACCGGTACGCATACACTTCCAGTAAATGTTCTTGTCAAACCCCATCCTGCAGAAACTGTGACATCATCTTCTCAGTACCCTGCACCCACGTCAAATGATGCCACGTCGGCCGTGTTACACACCCAGGATGTACGAGCAGAAGGCCATGCCGACGACTTTGATTTTGATCTTAATCAGCTGTTTTGTGAATTCGACAGCACCACTGTCCCGCCCACATCGTGTGACATTCCCACAGCTATCCTGGTCGCCGCAAATCCCTCAGCGCCAATGTTCAATAACTGCACAATAAATGCAATCAACATGATCGTGCGAAAATGAAGCAAATACCTATACTTCTGCCAAATTGTGCAGGACAGTTTGATTTTTCCGATTTTTCTCTCGAACTGTAAATTTAAGTCAGTTCATGTTGGTCCTTCTCCTGTGTGATGTTATGGAAACATGACACAAGTGACACTGTCGAGTGACACGGTATTGAATTATAGACAGAATGGAAATGTAACAGTTCACACGTGTATTTGAAACTTACATATCCACGCAACAGATGTGAATCCGAAACGGGTCTTTCGATGTATTTATTAACAAAAGGTATATAATCGTCGATGGCTATTAAATATTAAATATGAAATTGAGATTAAGCTTAATGTTCCAGTATTTTATACGTTTCTGATTTTCAGAATAGAACATAAGAGATGAAGCTGAATTTGAAGTTAGATTGTTCATTCTTTATCACCGAAGCCCACCGGTATTTCACACGGAAACCGGGTTCATTGTTCACGGATTACAGTATATGTTATCGTTATCTTTGCTCCTCCCTTAGTACGTTTTAAAGATGAGGATTGTAAAATGATACATTTGTCTTTGTGTTCATTTTTTCCGGTGCATGCTGTGGATCGTTCTGAAACCAGTGCAAGTCCGATCGAAGTCCGTTCCATTATGTCGGCCTTGAAGTCCAAAGTGATTCTTAATGCTCTGAGATATGATAAATTCGTTATACATCGCCCTTCCGGGGTAATACGGGATTCGATTTGGTTTCTCTCGCCATATACAGTTCGAGAGAAAAATCGAAAAAATCAATTTGGCAGAAGTATAGGTATTTGCTTCATTTTCGCACGATCATGTTGATTGCATTTATTGTGCAGTTATTGAACATTGGCGCTGAGGGATTTGCGGCGACCAGGATAGCTGTGGGAATGTCACACGATGTGGGCGGGACAGCGGTGCTGTCGAATTCACAAAACAGCTGATTAAGATCAAAATCAAAGTCGTCGGCATGGCTTTCTGCTCGTACATCCTGGGTGTGTAACACGGCCGACGTGGCATCATTTGACGTGGGTGCAGGGTACTGAGAAGATGATGTCACAGTTTCTGCAGGATGGGGTTTGACAAGAACATTTACTGGAAGTGTATGCGTACCGGTATTCGTCTTTCGGGTTGAACCCATCGTGTCAGGAAAGGCTACTGTCAGGAAACCCTAAATGGTTTTGGGGTGCAAGGTCGTATTACGGACTAAAACTCTTGGGGATCAACGATTGGCCATTATATCGGACTAAGCGGAAAATAGTTTCTGATCTATTTTTAAATGTTACAATATTCAACTCTAGAAAATATCAAAATAAGCTTTCCAAATTTTAAGAGGGGGAAAATCTGGGCCAGTTTGATTGGCCGCCCCCCAAATCCGATGCTCAGATGTCAGGTGGCATGCCATCGTTTCTGTCGGCTCTGGCTCGAAACGATCGTCAGAAATGTATGCTGATTTTTTCAAATGTTTTAGCAGAAAAGCTAAGCTACATCATGTGGTAGGTCATTCATATTGACGAATGTTAGGGAGTATCATTTTCGCAAGGTGTGCGCAATTAATTTACTACATAATAAGTAAGGCGATTATTTAGTGGTTTGTCACCTGTAAGCCCTCAAACATCTATTATCACATGTTGCTTCAATAGTAACTAAATCCCCTCTGACAATCAGAGATAACATGCATTTCGGTATCTTGAGCTGGCCAACCTTCTCCCTCCGACCCGAATGGGCTGGTTTTTTGGTGATTTCTCGATTTTCTTTCACATCCACTTAATTCCAAGTCGATGAGCACTGCATCAAGTTCCTGAAAGCCCTTGCCATTCTTTACTAAATCATCGTAGTATTTCAAAGCTCCCTCGTCCGATTTCTCCACAGGACACTTGAAATCCCCTTGCCTCTCACAACAAAAAATACAACTTCAGTAAAGTACTGAAACTTACCACACGGTATCTTTAAAAAAATGCAGGATGGCCGTCATGATGACGTGACCGTGACGTCATATTCGCTGAAGGTATTTTTTGGCCTGTTTTTGGGCCGATTATCGAAAATTTTATTTGTCGATTCTTCTTTTTAAAAACCACTAAGCATAATAGACAATAACTAGTTTTACCTAATTACTTTCTAGTCATTTTTCTTATGAAAAAATGCAAAGAAGTGAGCAGAAAGGACTGAAAACACGACTTTCTGGGATACATGTCCGCCATTTTGAATTTACCCATGATCTTCTGCTCTGGATGATATGCAAATGGCTTTAAAATGACCTCAATAAGTTTCAGTCCCATAGGTTTCGTCGTTTTGGAGCAGCAGAGAACAGTTCACTAAGTGGGGAGGGGGCGACGGAAAGTGTCCTTACCCCCTCCCACAAAAAGACCAGATTGGGTTAAAAATGATATCTTTTGACAATATTTATGGTTGCAAAGGTTTCGAGGTACCAATATATCAATTTCTAGGCTTCACAAATGCATATTTGGTCATTCTAATGAACACACTAACCCAACAAGAAGAAGAAATACGGGTATTTATATGTTTGACAGGCGTACTGGCCGCCATCTTGGATTTTTCGAAAACTAGGTCACTCAGGTCGGGCACCGCCATGCGGAATGTTTGTGCATGTTATATACATTGACTCTGCCAAGTTTGGTGCTTTAATCCAGCATTTCACGATTTCATTGAAAAATGGCGTTAAGCCACTAGACTATTAATACTGAAGGGATCCGGTCCGCGCAGTAATGTTGAAACTTCGAAAGTGTCTGAATCCTGATTATCTCCCTTGGATCGAAACATGCAGTAGTCTACAGTTGTCGAGTTGTGACGTTGTGTCACAAGAGTGACGTCCCTTCATGTAGTCGATCCACCGGCAGACGAAGCGGCACGGCAGTTCACTTGCAACTGCATGGACTAAAGAAAACTGATTTAAAATTTGAAGAAATACATTTTAACTCCGAATTATTTGAACCCCTTGATATGGAAGATGAAGATGACGACTTTGCAACGAATATTATGGATTAAGAATACTGATCAGCGATACGGATTTGATATTTTTGGAACATCATGATGTCTTGCCGGCATCATTGAAAACTGTTGACCGCTTCTTCTTGCAGGAAACAAGCCTATGTTTATGTATACTATGATTGTCTTTTTGAATTTGGTGCTAATACTGTTATATGAAATATGGAATAGGTCTTTGGATTATGGACGCGGATATTCTCTAATGGACGACGGCTGAATTATGAATGATGGATCTGACGCTTGTAAGGTATGGATATTCTCTATAGTCAATTTTTAGAATATGCCCCACCGTTTGATCCACTCGGGAATACCGTATTAATTTGAAGCGTAACTTGGATTTTCGAATCTGACCAAAGAAGGTATCTTGGACAACTACGCCCCATGTGAGTCCTGTGCACCACATTTCAGAAAGATCCATGAAATATTTCCTGATAATTCACGATAACAATGTTTCAAGGGGAAATTCAAGATGGCCACCTGGCGGCCATATTGGATTTTCGAATCGGACCAAAAAGGTATTTTGCACAACTAGACGACAAAGGGAACCTGTGTACCAAATTTGAGGAAGAACCATGCAGTACTTCTTGAGAAATTACGATAACAAATTTTCATGGGGAAATCCAAGATGGGCGCCTGGTGGCCATGTTGTATTTTCGAATCGGACCAGAAAAGGTGTCTTGCACAACTGGATCACAAGGGTAACCTGTGTACCAAATTAGAGAAAGATTCATGCAGTACTTCCTGAGAAATCACGATAACAAAGTTTCATGGGGAAATCTAAGATGGCCGCCTTGTGGCCATATTGGGTTTTCGATTCGTATCGAAAACGGTATCTTGCACAACTAGATCATAAGGGGAACCTGTGTACCAAATTTCAGAAAGATCCATGCAGTACTTCCTGAGAAATGACTTGATTTGATTTTGTATTCACCATATATAATTTCCAACATAAGCATACACATATTTCCATTATAACTGACGACAACGTTTCTCGAATCGGCCCAGTAAAGGTATCTTGCACAACTAGACCCCAAAGGGAACCTGTGTACCAAATTTGAGAAAGATCCATGCAGTACTTCCTGAGAAATGACGATAAAGTTTCCTGGAGAAATCTAAGATGGCTGCCTGGTGGCCATTTTGGATTTTCGAATCAAACCAGAAAAGGTATCTTGCATAAACTAGACCCCACGGGGAACCTGTGTACCAAATTTGAGAAAGGTCCATACAGTAGTTCCTGAGAAATCGCGATAACAATGTATCATGGGAAAATCCAAGATGGCTGCCCGGCGGCCATATTGGATTTTCGAATCGGACCAGGAAAGGTATCTTGCACAACTACACCCAATTTGGGAACCTGTGTACCAAATTTGAGAAAGATCCATGCAGTACTTCCTGAGAAATGACGATAAAGTTCCCTGGGAAAATCTAAGATGGCTGCCTGGTAGCCATTTTGGATTTTCGAATCGAACCAGAAATGGTATCTTGCATAAACTAGACCCCAAGGGGAACCTGTGCACCAAATTTGAGAGAGGTCCATGCAGTAGTTCCTGAGAAATCGCGATAACAATGTTTCATGGGGAAATCCAAGATGGCTGCCTGGTGGCCATATTGGATTTTCGAATCGGACCAGGAAAGTTATCTTGCACAACTACACCCCATTTGGGAACCTGTGTATCAAATTTGAGAAATATCCAGAAAGTAGTTCCTGAGAAATCGCGATAACAAGAATTGTTTACGGGCGGACGGCGGACGCCGGACGACGGACGACGGACGGACGACGGACCACGGACGAAAAGCGATTCGAACAGCCCACCATCTGGTGATGATGGACTAAAAAGCGACTAGTCAGGTATTCTTGCCTTTCGGCATATTTACTGTCTGCATCACAGATACGGTGTCAGTGAAATTAAGACCTGGCTGTGAATTCTGTGAAGTCATGTGACGCAGTCAGTATGTCGGCATCTCTTCCCACTTCCCTTATATGTGTTGTAATTTGGTTCTCGAGCTAGGGGGGATTTGAAATTCGGAGTTTTCCCCAAATATTGCTGAAATTTTATCGCGCAAAAGCAGAATGTGAGAGCCACCGTCTCCGGGAATTCAATTCCCATGCACAACATTCGTCAGCATTGGACGTTTAACTCGACTGTCTTGTTTGGTAGATAGGTTTAGTGAGCCCTTCCAGGATATTCCTAAAGTTATATTTAACATATGTCTTACTAAAAGAAGGTACATGGTTGAATCTGTCTGATTAACAGAACTAGCTTTGAATATTATGTGATGAAAATTGAAAAGAAACCGATCAATAGTTTATTATTTGTTTTTGGAATTACTAAACTCTTAAAATCGAGCCAATTTCCCCTTACCATCGATTCCCTCACTCCAGTAATACTATTATAAGGGTAGACTGCAGTGATAATATTATCCATTGAGTCAACGATATCATAAGGGTAGACTGCAATGATAATATTATCCATGCATTCAATGATATTATAAAGGATAATGATAATGTTATCAGAGCAGTAAATCGTCTAACCCCTTTGTTGACTGCACTGATAATATTTATATCTGCAGTCTACCCTGATAATATCATCACTGGAGTGAGTGAGTCGAGGGTAAATGAAAATTGTCTCGATTCTAAGAGTTTAATCACTCTAAAACAAAGGTGTGTTTCTATTGAAATTTCCAAGGTGTTTACGATACATCTTTATTTTAAATATCATTGCAGTACATGTTTTACTCTAACCGACCTTCGGTATTGAGAGTCTTTTTATTATTTCATTTCATAACTTTTGACGGACAACATCCAGTCTAAGTGTTTTCGCTGGCCAGTTATTTTCCGTAACCGCCAAACGAACGGTCTTAAATTTGGTATAATTTATTACAACACTAAGGATGCAAGGCAAACTTTTTTTAGACACAATGATTCCACAGTTGTTTGGTTGGTCGGACGGTACGAGAACATCCGTAGCTTTGCTTTGGTTGTATGGGTGTATCAGCTCCCTAATACCGGCTAGAGAAATACGCCTATTTCCCCCCCCCCCCCCTCCCCCCAAAAACAAACGCACCGTAGTGGCGTTTTGTGGCGGGGTTGTTTCAAACAATCCATTGAAACGCTTCGTATCCCTCATATGCGCAAAGTCAAATCCTTTGTAAAAGTCTTGTTGATACACAGTTCTCACTCCTTCCTCATCGATCAAGATTACCAGCACAAACCGCAGTTTCAATCAAATTTGTGGAGAAAATATCTGAGCGCACCGCCAGCAGCAGCATCAAACAACTGATCGCCACTTAACTATTACCCTTGTCTATCCCACACGACTTCATCAGCGTTGATATTGGGTTGTATAATAATTATCTAACTTCCTTTCCATTGCACTTTGTAAGCCAAGGACAAGGGATGCTCACCTTGCGAGTCAGAAGCTATTGGAAGTTACGTTTCTAGCATAACAGAGCAAAACCTCGATTAGTAAATTGGTAGGCTTTTTGACAAGCATACACTGAGTTTTAACGAGTGACGTTCCATGTGGGTGCTCATCTTGTTGAGCGGTCAACCACAATTAATGTTTCCTCATATAATATTCATGTTTGAATAAATAATCATTACCTTTTCATCCAGAATTATATTCCCTGGGTTTTGTATTTATAGGACACATGCGTTAAGACTTTAATCATTTTGATAAAATATTTTAATCGCAATCGCAGGAAAGTAAGAAATCCTGTGTAGGGTCAATCTATTTCACCAGAAATGCCGTTATATGTCTAAATCTGTAGACTTTCCTGATATATCACCTATTCTGGTGGAGAATGTATTTACTTGGAATAATCGACAAGGGATCCTCGCCATTATGGAAAGTAGACTGAATATGTTCTTCCGGGGCCGAGAAGCACATATACATATCTTATGTTTAATCAAATTTGCTCTAATTTCAGGCAAATATTTTAACGAAACCCCTTTCGAATGCAGCAAAGGTAATTATTACACCACCATCCAACATGTTTGTAGATTATGCATACCCCGACGATCCATCCTGCAGTGAAAGTCTTCTTAAGCTACCTGATCACTCGACGGATATTACTGTATCTGATTTGAGCAACATTTTGCTGTAGCCACAATATCTTACTTAGATGGCTTACCTATACATCGTGCATGTTCAGTTCCTGCTCACTATTCAGGCCTAATCCCAGACGGAGAGGTTTTTCTGGGCACGCTCTCTATAAATTTTTATCTCATTTTATAAATGTCTCCACATTTTCTTATAGAGAATGTGGCCATATTTCAGTAGAACCATTGTCCATGGTAGATAATATAACACTATAGTGTAAAACAGGCCACAAATGTGACCATTTTACGATGCCTTTAAAATGAGAAAAAAAGTATGAATTGAAAATGAGAAGGATTTTTGTAACCCCCATTTAATTAAAGACCCCTATACTTACCTTGTGCATAATAATTAATATTATGCAATACTGTTGTGGTAATTCTAAACCTCTTATACCAAATGCCAGAAATTCCGACACCCTTCTCTAGGGACTTTTTACATTCCGGCTTGCCTGACCGCTCTGAAGATTCCCGTCAGTTAGACTTTTGTTCTATAACAAGCATAGCATGTCATGTCATATCATTTATATACTCCACCGTCTTTGATTAACATTGTGGGTTGGAGGTGGGACCAAAAGCTAGGTATAAGGGGCTTTAATATGAATGAATGAATGAATGAATCTTTATTTAAACTCGATAATTCCATAAGCCATGGCTTGTTTACATGAAAGTCGAGTATTATAACAATAAACAAAGATAATTAAAACAACAATACATATTAAGAGAAGAATAACATTGCAAATAGAGTTTAAACTAAGCGGATACCTGTACTAAAACAATTCAACATAAGAACTGCTAAAAAGAAACTGTAAGGTCGAACATAATAACTTTAGTAGATTTGTTAAGAATTTTCAGTTTGAATTAAAATAATCCAGTATGTTAAAGACTAAACAAAATAATAATAATAATACTAACAATAATAATAATAATGCAAATAGAGATCAAATGAAGTGGATACTAAAGTAATTCAGTATAAGAATTACTAAAAACTGACAGGTCAAACTAAAAAATTAAGTAGATTTGTTAAACTTTTAAGATAGACTAAAATATTTCAGTATAACAATTTCCAAACAAAATGTCAGGTTGAACATAAAAAAGTTAAGTGGATTTGTTAAAACTTTCAATGAAGAACTTAAAACAGGCTTTCTTAAAACTATTGAGACTGGGTGACTGTCTGATGGTGTCCGGAAGTGAGTTAAAAGTAGTGGCACCGTGAACACTAAATGAACGCTTGAAAAGCTCTGTTCTTGCAAAGGGAACACGGAGTACACCGGACGAGCCCGCTCTAGTACGAGAGGTGACAGGGGTAAAAACATTCTGGAGATATTCGGGACACAAGTTATTAAGACATTTATACATTAAAATTGCAGTGTTATACTTGCACCTAACATCAATAGAAAACCAGTTCAGTTTTTTATATAAAACTTTGGAAGGAGTGTTAAAATCAGCACCGAGAATAAGTCTCATGGCACGTTTTTGTAGCTTATTTAAAAGATCCATGTCTTGCTTATTGCAATTTCCCCAAACATTGGCACAATAATCAAAGTGTGGTAAAATAAAACAGTTATAAAATTGTCTTCTGGCAGAACAGTGTAAGATGGTTTTCAGTCTGTTCAGTAAGTACAGTTTGCTATTGATTTTCTTAATAATACTTTTCACATGTCCTGACGAGTTTAAATTGCAATCAATCGTGACACCTAGTACTGTGTCCTGTGTTACATTGTTGATAACATTATTGTCTGAAGAGATATGTATGACATTTCTAGTAAGTTTAGATCGTTTCTGTGCATTAGTTACAAGCATAGTTTTTGTTTTTCCGACATGAAGTGACATTTTGTTATCATCGCACCATTGTGAAACTAGCACAAGATCATCTTCTAATTGGGTTTCCACCTGATGTAATGTTTTACCCACAGTGGTAATGGTGGAATCATCAGCAAACATATTACAATCAGATTGTGTTATACATAAATGCATGTCATTGACGTACAAAAGAAAGAACAGTGGTCCAAGAATAGATCCTTGGGGTACGCCTACATTGAGTTCAGCAGATTGTGATACATGCCCTTTGAAGTTAACACGTTGAAATCTATCTGACGTGTAAGAACTAAACAATTGTATACAATTTTGAGAACAGCCATATATGGATAGTTTATTAATAAGGATATCATGGTTGACAAGGTCAAATGCTTTTCTCAGGTCAATTAGTAAAACCCCCACGAGATTTCCTTTGTCAACATTGCTGCACCATGAGTCAATAAGAGTTGTTAGCGCAGTTTGACATGAATGAAAGTGTCTGAAACCAGATTGTTTCTCAAATATGAGAGAGAGACTTTCAAGGTATTCCGTGAAGTGATTGTGAACATGTCTCTCAAGTATCTTGGAAAGAGCTGGTAATACACTTATTGGCCTGTAGTTAGTAGGTTCATCGATTGGCCCCTTTTTGTGCAGTGGCATCACCTTTCCTACTTTCCATTGATTTGGGAAAGTTCCTGTGCGAATGCACAAATTGTAAATGTAGGTTAAGGATGAGCCAATCACGTTAGCGGATAACTTTAGTATATGTGGTGGAAGTTCGTCCAAACCCACACTTTTAGAACAGTTCAGAGAGTGTAGCTGTTTGGTTACAAAGTCAATAGTCAATTCGGGAACATTGAATTCAGTATCTGGATCTTAAAATGGGGGTTACAAAAACCCTTCTCATTTTATATCAAGACTTATAATTACCCTGTGGATAATAATTAATATTATGCAATACTGTTGGAGAAACCTAGAATTTGCGGGAACCAAGGCTAGGTGGCTAACCAAAGTCATTAAGTAGATACCTGCATCAATTTTGAGAGCGCCCAGGCGATTATTGATATCTATAACCCAGGCCTCTCTGTTACCTGATAAGTCCAGGGGGCACCACCCTGGTGAAAGTCCGAGCTTTCCTGTTGCATCAGCTGCTAGGGTAAACCCTAATATATCGAGCAAATATACAAAGAGTAAACATTAAATGTGACGAATTAACGCTTAACGCTTTCTTGACACCGGCCGAGGCCCGTTCCCAGAGAATGCATCGGCGTCGAACGGGTCCCTTTGGATATGAGTGCTCGAAACGCGCTTTCTAACGGAACAGTGTGAAACTTTATGAAAGTATCCTCAGATCCCCACTGAGCAATGTCCATAGTGTCACAAAGTGAAGCTCCCTTAGATAACGCTTTCGAAGAGTCTCAACAAAATCCTTAGTCTCGGCACCTGCATAGACCATCTGAATAGTTTAAACAATCCATCGACTGGAAGCCGGTTTGTGGTTATTGATCTGATTATCAATCCACAAATGATTGTCAGAAGTTCGAAGGTGTTTGATAGCTTCGATATAATACTTCACAGCACGCACCGGACATAAGAATTTGTCGTCAGAAGAGGACTTCCCTAGGTCAGCTATAACCAGTGGTTTTGTCTCCGTTTTCGTAACAAAGTCACAGCGACGAGAAAATACAGTCTTAACTGTCAAGATCGTAAGACCGGCCCGATCCATGGGCTCAGAAAGTGTAGTAAGGACCAATTCGAGGTTCCATGCAGGGGGCATACTTCACCCAAGGTCGTTGGTGGAACAAGCCTTTGATCAGGTAGTCTAAAGGTTTGCTCTGCGTAACCTTAGACCCGTCTCGAAAACCAGGGTGGATTGTCGCTATGGCAGACCGGTAATCAGATATAGTGACTGCTTGTAGTCATTTTCTTCGTATAAATATACGAAGAAGTCGTGCTATTTCTCTCGGAATGGTTTGAGAGGGATCCTTAATGTTTCTCTCGCATCAGTCCGAGAACAGACTGAGTTTAGAGTTATAAACCCGTCTGGTTGAGGGCCTTCTACATTGCGCCATGAATGAGGCAGCTTGTTGAGAAAAATCCTCCTGACGTCGTGACCCGATGACAGATTCCAGGCAGTCAATTTGAACATCCCTGGGTTGTCGTGAATTCGACGACCCCGGCATTGTGTGAGGAGATTTGGACGGTCCAGCAGAATGCGTGGGTAGTCTAGATCGAAGAGACTCGTGAACCACGATCGTGTCGGCCAGAACGGAACGATTAGAATGACTTGGCAATTCTCTCTCTCGATCTTTTTGAGAACCATCGGAATCAGTATGGTCGATGGATACGCGTAAGCGTACATTCTTGACCACGGGACCGCTAGAGCATCTACGGCGTGCGCCGTTGGATTTCGAAACTGGCTCACATATATTGGGAGCTTTTTGTTGTACTCTGTGGCAAATATATCTACATGAGGGGTCTACCACTGATCGGAGACTTGTCTGAGTACCGAGTCGTTCAGCTGCCACTCGGTCAGACGAATTCCCTGTTGACGAGACGGGGAGTCCGCAAGTACGTTCCGGATGTCCGGAATATGCGCCTCTCGCAGGGCCACCTGGTGCACCACTGGAATAAATCCCAGATCACGAAACATAACTGGGGGATCTGGTGCCTCCCTGCTTGTTTATGTACGAGACCACGGTTGAGCTGTCCGATCGTACCAGAACAAGTTTCTCCCGGACGTGCGGGAGAAACCGTTTCATCGCCAGGATAAAGCTCTCATCTCCAAAAGATTGATATGCCAAGTCTTTTCCTGCGCGGTCCACATTCCTTATGCGAGGTTCTCGTTCCGATGCGCTCCCCGGCCGTCCATGAAGTCGTCCGTATAAAGGACTAGACTCGATTCCTGCGGATGCGACGGGGTTCCTGTGAGGAGGTTGTCCCAGTTCCGTCACCAGCCGAGGGTTGATAATAGGTTCGTGTATATCGGGATTGATTGGTTCAAATGATCCGTGCGCTGTTTTCTATGAACGACATTAGGTGCATTTCGATGCGCCTGCGTCGAAGTGGACCGTAGTTGACCACTTCTCCCAGACTGACCAGTCGACACAGAAGTCGCAACAACTCTCTTGCCGGGAGAGCTCGGCAGTTGAACACCGCGAGCGGCGGCCAGAACCACCCGATCCGGTGATCGAACTGAACCCCCAGATATATGAACTACTGTGGGGTCAGCGCTGACTTGAGTATGTTGACCATCCAGCCGCTGAGCGCATGGAATAGTGTCAACCATATCTCATAGGTGACCTTGGTGTCCGATGATCCCTTGACCAACCAACCGTCGATGTAGGTGCTGATATTCACGCACACCTCCATAGAACTACTGATAGGGCATCGACTACCCGTGTGAAAATCCGAGGGACTGATATAATTCCGAACGGTAACGCTTGGAATTACCGCAGGGCGGTCCGTACAGATCGAAGAGTTTCCATCTTGAACCTCTCGATGCGAATGTAACGGTTGACTGGCCGAAGATTGAGGACTGGTCGCCATTCCCAGGTTTTCTTGGACACCATAAACATCCTGGTCTGAAACCCCGGGTGCGTGGCACGATTCCTTCGCCTCTCTTACAGCCGCTTTGGCGAGGAGGGAAGCTACGTCGTCCCCGTATGATTAAAACCTGACGGGAGTCTCGAGGAAGCGGGGTCACCAGTGGGGTCCCTATCAGCGGAGAACGGTTTGGAGTGCTCCATGCCATTCGGTATCCTTTCGCGACGATATGCCTACTAGGCTGTGTGCGCTATACCGATCCCACCAAGAGGTGAGGTGCGCTAGACGACCCCCGACCGGCAGTTCTGGGCAACGACACAGCAGTGCCGAGCCGGACGCTCCCCTCCCCCCCCCAAAAACACGAGCTGAGCTGGAGGTTTGGCGTCCTGGGCAGTGGGGAAGCGCACACTGACAATCAGGTGCGCTTTCCACCCCCACCAGCGGGCTAAGAGGAGTTCTCAGACTATTACTTGCCCTTCTGCTTGCCACGGTTGCCTCTTCTGGCTTTCTTGGGCTTCGAAGAGCCGGAGAAAATCTCAACGGGCATGGAAGCCCTGGATTTGCGCTTCTCCTTAGCAAGGATTTGGTGTCTGGACTCAAGCTCCGGAGAATCAACGTGACTTTCAGCAGCGTAAGCTCTGAGTCCGTCGACGAACAGCTCTTCCGTACCGAGAGGTAAGTTTACGAGGTTCTACGCGTGGTCCTTTTTACCGAGTCGAGACTCAACCAGAAACAGTCTCCGTCGGGCAATCTGCACCCTGGCTATCACCCTCGACAGAAGGCCCCAGCCCCTTGTAGTAGCCAACTGCAAACAGCGGTAGAACTCCTGGGGTGCCTGAGGAACCGACAGTGGTTCCCATTGCCAGCCGGGGACAAAACGGGCTTCAAAATCGCTCCTGCGTCCATGGAGCGCAACCGATCCAGCGCAGCGACGTACAACGCGTGTGTCATGTGCAGAGGGTGACTAAAGGTTCGTAGCCCGGCTCGGGTCGAACACTCCGCCGCCTTGAGCTCTTCCTCAACTGATCGCCGTAACGTATCGTTTAGATGTATATCCTCTCGATATTGACGGCCGGTCAGGAAAAAGGCGGACTGTCGTCCAACCTTAGAGACCGTCTCCAACCGCTTGACATCGGATGGTACGCCCCTGAATAGCTCAGTGAACCCGGGGGATGCTACTCACAGGGAGGCTTACTTTTTCCCTGCGGCACCAACGAGAACGAGTTGGGCCTTTGATGCACGAATGGATCAGGCTCTAACGGAGCCATCTCGGGCCGGCGGTTCGGCGGCTGTCCTGTCAGCGATCTCTTCACAGGTTCCTGCTGCTTTGTGTTTGGAGGGACACCGCACACTACGGCAACGTACGCTAACGACCTAGCTCAAGAAGAAATATGGCCGAGCGTGAGGAGCTGTGAGCCTCCCGGGATCTTCTGTTGGCGGCAGCCCGCAGAAGAGCAGCATGGATGGTGTGATCGATGGTACCCACGTGCTCTGGGTTCAAGTCAACGAAATGGGCGGAGTCCTCATTGAACCGACCTCCATATCCGAATCCTCTAGCGGTGTCTCACTGTTGGCTTGAGCCGAAATACGAGCACGCAACTGTTCAGAATGGAGACATGAGTTTCAGACGGCGCGAAGTCTTGGTTAGAGCTTTGACTTGCGAGACCTGCGCGTCTTAGTCGAAGAAGTGGCAGGTGGCTTTCCCAATGCGGCGCATCCCTTACGGGGGACCATGAACACCGCTCGTCTCACTGTTCCCGCTGCATCCTGGGATAGACCCAGAACACGTGCATCAAGTTTCGACTCTACGAGCTGGGATACCGTAGCAAGACTCGGATCGGAAGTACCCGAGTTCAAGGCCGGTAGTGACGTCACGCACCGGGAACGAACTAATAGCCAGCACTGAAAGACTTCCTCCGCCCAGACAGAGCACAAACCGCACCTATTCCCTTCCGTGCATTGTGAACATTTCGAGCACTCATGCCCAATGGTACCCTTGACCATTGATGGCATTTAGAGCAAGCGGACGGGGAAGCTTTTCCAGATGTATCTGAGTCAGAAATAATTCTAAAAATATAGATATGATGAAATTAGTGCCAATTAATCATATCATACTGAGATTATAACCACCCACAGTGCCAGTTCTGGACTTATAGAGCGATTCCCACATCTGTAATCCTCGCATTGTGTACTGCCCACCTAGTATAGAAGAATATCACCATAACACAATAGATGCCACTATGTGTACAACAACGAGCTCAGTCAATGAAAGTTCTCAGTTTTTTTGGTATTCAATACCAGTAATGGACCCCAACGTCACTGTCCATTCATCAAGATCAAACGCAAAACACCGTAATGCGCAAACAATGAATAACGATTCACTGTAGGTGTATCAATACAACCACACTTGTATTGTAATACTCCTGCGTTTCACTATGTTAAACTGTTATACATGTGCTATGTATAGTATGATCGATACGTTACACCGTACATACAGCCAAACTGTATATAGAGAAAAAAGAATGTTTGGGACGTGAAACACTCTTAAACAGTGTTTTATGTACGTAACATGTACCAGAAAAAATATCTCGCATCGTTCTACTGATATACAGACAACAACGTGCTGCGCTTGTTGGTTATAAATACAGTGTTCTCTGAAACGTAAACACAAAGTGCGAGTTCTTTAGTACAGCGCTCATGCAACTGTATAGCTGTGCTGCATGCACATGTATAAAATACTGTTGTGCCAACGTATACCCAACTACCTGTAGGATATTCGCGCTAAGAATCTACAGTAACAAAGAGATTACGTAACTTGTCCAACATCGGACTCAACATCGGACTCACACCTCAAGAGAGATGTGCCACCGGTATATCCTTCTACCAGTCTCATGTAACATGCCATCTAGAGTCGATTACTAGATCAGCTGTGCACAACGTAACCTATGATGGTAAAAGCCAATGCCGAGTCGTGCCATAGCGTGTCGTGCCAACCTTGTCGTGCTAGATATTTAACACATTAATCACAATGGTATACGATTTACCTTTGTACAACGTATATATTATTCTAGTAATAATGCAGAGCTAGCATAATCTGAAAGCAAGACCCCGATCATGCGGTTTTACAGAATGACTAGCGCCACACTGAGCGGTCCCATTCACTGAGGATTCCTACTGTACATACATTTTTAAAACAAAATACACTGAAATGCGGTGAGAAATTCGGCATAATGAGAATGCACGTCAATGTAAATCTCACGGACCAATACGGGAAACTTGAAAGCACAAATAGTAAATCCATTGGAAAGAATTATTCTTCAATTTAGAGGAGCACAACAAATTCACGTCAGTTCTATTCGTGCTAGAGAATATAACTGATGTCTGACTGGCGGGAATCTTCGGAGCCGTCAGGCAAGTCGGAATTTAAGGAGGCGCTATAGGGGGGTGTCCGAATTTCTGGCATTTGGTATAAGAGGATTAGAATTACCCCAACAGTATTGCATAATATCAATTATTATGCACAAGGTAAGTGTAAGGTGTCTTGATATAAAACGTCCAGTCCCGATTTCTACATGTTGCTGGATATATTTTACAGCATCTGATGGATGGAAACTAAATAAGTAAAAAAACGTTATTTCATAAAGAAAAATGCATTTACTGTTTTGTTTTCTCCATGCGTTGTTGTTGACCAAGACATAAACAATCCTGGATATAAACCTCATGCCTATCAAAAATGTAGCAAGCGTTTAGATTGGCTGAATTGATGTAAATGTAGGCGTGGTTTCTAGCTGCCATCGATCACAGCACAGTTGATATCTGCTGGGACTGTAAACAGTCATTCATTTATGATACTGTTTAATAATAAAACAGTTCCCATCCACGATTGTCAACAATATAACAATTGGAAGAGAATACTTCACTTCCAAATAAGTGTAAAACATCGGGAAACGGATTCGGTCAAAATAATACTAGCGAGTTCTTGGCGATACGGTACACTACAAGCCGTTCGGTCAGAAAATTGTCACCTTTCTGATTTTCAAATGACTTGTGTTTGGGGTTTGGCACACTTGTATATCACTTGATCTACCGTCTTAGTTCTTCATTAATGGAAATTGATTCTTCAGAAATGTGGCCACACTCTCTATCGAGAAATGTGACCACATTTGTCAAATTTGTACATTTCTCCGTATGTCCACAAAGCCCCAGCCGATTGGGATTAGGCCACTATTATTAATATCGTTGTAAATCTCTCAGAGACGATGACAAAATTGGGAGAGAATGTCAGGTTATCTGTAACTTGGTCTAAATACTCATGTTTATAGTCTCAGGTCTTCGAATGTTGAATTCAATGTACTGACCTGGTACTCAGTACTTGGATAATTGCGGTTAAAGAAATGGTATCCAGAAATAATTCGGTTTCAAGTAAACTACATTATTTTGGCAATAATGTTTTCGTAAATTATTACAGATATGTATCGTTATACATGTTCCGTTATACGGCTCTTTCAAATTAACAGGAGAAGCAATTATTCGGAGTCTGGGGACAATTAATGATATGACGTCATGGAGAATTCGAGCCATCTCTACGCCGATGTTTGCAACGTTTCTCAGCCCTTGTAGGTATGGTCAATCCTAATATAACCAATCTGTTACCAGGAGTATTGAGTGTAGCTATCTAAAATCTTATTCCGTATTGCTCTGAACACAGTCGATGTATTTCAAGTTTTCCGCAATTTATTTTCACCATAGATAACCGGCTGAAGTCTGTGGAAAGCGGAGCAATGCCCATTTCTCAGGATGGCTTCAAAGATCCGTCCCACAGACTGATGAAGAGAAAAGTAGGTGTCCACAAATGTAAAATTCAATCGCATTTTATTTTCGAATAATACCCAATGCATATTTGGACAAAATCGATAATAATATTAACATTATCTCAGAAGATGTTTCCTACTTGTACAAACATTGAAACTAAACTTGTTTTCACGGCAATTCATCCATACACTTATTTACTCAGGGAGGCTCAGATTCAACCCACATGGAGTCATCAACATGTAGAATGGAATCTCAATCCTGGGAAGCTTCGTCAATACCGGAGAAAAGTGGTAGGTTAAAGCAAAGATTATTATATTCAATTCCCTCGATTGCGAACTATCAACATTATGGGGTATTCGTATTTCCGGACACTAAATAAAATCGGTAGAGTTTTCTTGGATTCCAAGAGCTTGGAGTGAATTCGAAAATGTGCCAAAGGGAGAGAACTCTTGAAATCACAAAATGTTATAATCGCCTTTAATTTGGTATGTGATTTCTTACATCTGTGTTTTTGTGTGATATGAATCTGTGATATGAGATAACCATCTGATATGAGCAGTTTCCAGCTAACAAATGTAATCGGACTTCAGGGTAATATATGTATCGGTTATATTATTTTTATTTAATTTTTTTTTGTTCCATTATTTCACCAGTTATGTGTCTCGGAAAATATCCATCAACATATGACCAGGGCTTTGAAATTTCCTGACCAATAAAAGTTTTACAAAAATTGCAAAAAATGAAGAAAAAAAAGCGTACTGAGTTTTCAAAATTCCAGAAAAAAATTGACGACTAAAATGATCATTTTGATGTCGTATAGCGTGTGTCAAAAAAGAAAATAACACAAGAACAAAAATTGTTTGCTTGTTAATCAATGTAAAAAGTTAACGTATCTCTGTCTTTTGTCCGAATTTACCCCACTGTCCTCATACACGCCAGTTTACGGTTTCTAGGTACTGACGGATGAAGTTCAGACCTACAAATACCACTTCCGCCAGCCCCTCATCTCATATAAACTATTCCCATCCAATTTGGATCTGCGACGATCGGGAATGTACCCTCCCCTCCCCCCCCCCTCCCGTCAACAACCCTTTTTTCATCACACATCTCCTCCATTCAAATGACCTGAGTGGATTTCATCAACAAGCCTATACCGTCATCTGTTTTGCTCCGCTTCATTGTCTCCGATTTAGACGTTTCACTAAAGGTGAATGCAATTTCTTCCTAATATTATTCCCACACCTCCCATAATGGGGGTGGGATGATACAGTGCTATAAATTATCCAACCTGGTGTATATTAAAGAAACTTCTTACATTGATTGATGATACTGAAACAATACAAAAAATGAAGTTTGAGGATTTTTTAAATTGAATAATATTTTTCTCATGTCATAACAAATTATACATACTTGAAGCGCCGTATAGATGTAAGCAATAGCTACATTTCCCCCGAATAATTATGAAGCATCTAGGCACCCAATCATGGTATTGGTACAGATATATCAATCTTAATAAATTAATATCCTCCCCAATTGTACATGGCGATTTGTAGGATCTTACGTATTTCAATTGAATTTGGCATTCTGAACCCACATGCTATGAATATTTAATAGTATTATGACAAGCTGGTCGCACCTGGACTAATCCAATTGTAGTCAAGGAGGGGAGATAGGGTCACCATCTCCGTTTACCCTAATGCTTACAACAAAGACCAGTCCATATATCTAACCCGTATTATGGTGCCACAAAGTCGGCACGGCGGCAACATATAAAGACAAGAGCCAACCGCTGAGCCGACCAAAAATTCTCTGCCATTAATGTTCATTTCAAAGCACCATGAAGCGTTCTCAGGATTGGTTGACGCTCCAGTTACTGCAAGCCTGTTAGATTATTCAAGCGACATATCTAATTGGGGGACCAGATGGGATTTAATTATAATTAGATTGCTGATATATATACATCAATCAAAGATTACTCTGAATCAGTTTTATTGATTTTTACTGTATCGTGTAACTTAACCGACTCGGCTTTCACAGCCGGATCTGTGAATGAAAACAAGTGCACTATCATATTACTGGGTACATATTTGTACACACATCACTGTCTACCTTCATTTGTACATAGATACTGTGTACAACTGGCACACAGAAAATGTATACAAAGTCACTGTGTATATTTCCTGGTTTTCTCCTTTGCTTGCGGTTTATAATGAGCATCGTGGCTTATAATTATTTCAAATACTTCCTGTCAAAACCTTAAGTTTGATATTGTATGACCTATAATATATAGAAACCTTCATAGAATCGTCGCAACTGATTTAAGGTGATTTAAATTTGAATTTATGCTGAAGGCAAACTGACCTTTTGTCCATGCTGATCTACAGTGTATATACAACGTCATGTGGTAGTAGATTCATAAATGACAGAAAGGATGCAGAATATGTCTTTCTGGCCATATTTATTCCTTTCAATACAGTTTCTTCACAGGACTGTTAAAGTCTCAAGGGAATATAACTCGTGTCATATTGGCACATTCGTGTACACGCACAAATTATACACACAATTGTTCAGATTTTGTGTGACAGTCCATTTTTATATATGGCAGGGATTATTATTCTATACTGCGTGATGTGTCACGTTGCGCAGTATGGTTGTTAACTTAATTTCATTGGTCCTGTTATCATGTGATTTTTAGCTCGAAGGCCATTCGCTAGACGGTGGACACGTGTTCCGTTTTGAGAGCTTTGATTGGTTTATTGGAACTTGCCGGTTTAAATCCGAGGTGCATTAGTCGCCCGAGATTTTCTCTCGACTGAATGACTATTCCAGATTATTTCACTGCGTCGATAAGATCTATATTCCTGATTTGTGGCGTAAAGTCTGTTCCGCAACGTGCAGGTTAGTGATTGTAAATATATTATTTTGTTTATATTTTATAGTATTCATTTTCTGTCGTCCTTATTTTCTGTCTGAAAATACATAGTTTGTATATAATTTGTTGTCCTTTTCAGTAGGAAAGTATATTTGTTTATTGTCAAGTTATGTCCAGCTTCTACTGATTTGTCGAAGTGTTAATAGTAATTTACAGCAAGTAATTCATGTGACCCGAGCTTTTGTTTAAAGCGCAGTTTGTAAGTTCATGTCGGGTTACATGAAACACATGTTTATTTTCTCCAATACATCGTTTGGGAAATATTGTGAAATATTTGTTATGTGTTTTGACAACAGCTAAGCACATTTATTATTTCGTACAGGTGCCTATAGTTTCTATTTACGAGAATGTACCACTGAATAGGGCGTGTCCCGTTTCTGGTTTGCCCCTGTCCCACCGCCAGGGTAAGTGTTGTTATCCTTTATGTAACGTAACTTCATACACCTGTACTCTATCAAAATAGAGTGCGCCCTTATTCAAATAGTGTACGTCAGACTTGTTAAGCCATACGCAGTTTTTAAATAGTAAGCTTAGCATTTAATATCTATTGAATTTATCCCCGCTGATTAATTGAATGGTATTGATATCTTATCTCTCCAATGTGATATTTGGCGTATTCTATCAGACTATATTTATATATATATCACGCCGAGATACATGTTTTCAGATATCCTATGAACATGTATATATTTGCTGTATTAGATTCTTATACTGTATTTATATTGTTTATTCAGGGTTTTTCTTGGCACTTGTGTGACTGCAATAAAGGGGAATGATGTGCAACCTCGATCTCAGTGGTCGTCTGTTGACTTATTATACGGGCTAATGACTGCTACATTTTGGAGCCTCCAGCGAGGTTTGATGATTCTTCCCTGCCAATAAGACGCACTTGGAACGTTGGGCACTGCACCGTACGGACGCCGGAACATCGACGTGACAAAATAGGAGATGAACTTTTAAACTGATATTCCTGTGTGCAGCCTTTTATCAATCTGGAATGGATCTCTTGATCAAGCCTCTGGAACTGTGTTGGTGAGCTGCGTTTTAAAAATCCCCATCTGGACTGTGATTGTTTCAGCAGTTGTGCCAATGAGGTTGGACTATTTACCGGATGTTGATGTCCCGTCTCAGGTTTTTAACAAATGACTCTGATGAACATTTCTGAACTGAAATAAAATTATTCTCACACATATCAGCAAATAACAATTAAATCTGAACATCTGTATCTGAACATAGTACTTGCCTAATACAGATTTACATTGACCTGTTGATAGATTCATTACACCTGAACATCTTCTCTGAACTGACTGTTTTTGATATAACCGAGAATTATTTGATTATTTCAGAAATAATATTAGCATTCCTATTCAATACAATTACTACTTGTCAAATCTCTGATAGAGTTGCAGGTTACAGTAATTTTGTTTACACACCTATTATTACTTGTCAATAATGCTAATATTATTCGTTGCCAGTTTATTTTGTGAATGTTCCAGTTCTACATCGATATATTCGGTACCGGTACTTAACTGTTTTGTAAAAAATATCCAACACTACTTTCTTTCGACTGTCTCTAGCAGTAGTGTATACACTTCGTTTTTTGGTTATTGTGAATAGTTACAAATTGTCATTCTTTTTGCCAAAGTACAATTTCCACTTTCGTATGTTTGCTTGTTCGCAATGTTTCCCAAACCTACACACTAAAAAAAAGTTAAACTTTAAAAAAAGATTTTGTAAATTAGATTACACTTACCTGAATGTTTGCTAACAGACTTGAAAAGCATCTAATTTGACTTCAGTGTTTCGGTATACCTATCGTGCATCTCTTGTTTACATCGGCCATTCTCGGAAACCGTTGCTCTCAATTCGTAGCTTGTCCACATTAAGGCTTATGGTTTTCTAGCATGGTAAGTATCTAGCCAACTGGTATATATTTGTATTGTAGGTCAACATTGGCATTGTGTGTAAGTATTGGTATTGTAGGTAAACATTGGTATTGTGGGTAAGTATTGGTATTGTAGGTGAGTATTGGTTTTGTAGGTAAGTATTTCTCTGTTCGCTGCATTTGTTCACATTTTTGTTTGCGCGCTGACATAGCTTGTGGTAAGTATATTCGATTCGCGTCCGACATTGGTTGTGGTAAGTATATTCGGTTCGCGCCCAACATTACCTGTGGTAAGTATATCGGATTCGTGCAGTTTCCGTGCATTTGGTGCCCTGTGTAATCGCGTTTCATTTTTACTTACATTCACCCGCTATCGTGTTCCATAGTCATGGAGCCCACGGGAGAGCCTACGGAAGCGGATATGCGCCAACTCCGCGAGATACTGCGTAAAATGAAAGTGAAACCAAACGCAGATACACCAGAGGATTTCACCGCCTGGATTAGGGAGTATCTTTCTACACAAGAAGCACCCACCCATGAGGAGTCATCCGCGAAACTTCGAGCTGGTACATTCCATCTTCCTCGTCTTTCCACATTTTCTGGTGATCATAAGACGTCGAAAGGGGAGACAACTTATGACTTATGGAAGTACGAAGTCACGTGCTGACTCCAAGATGGCGCCTACTCCAAGCCGGCATTGTCACAGGCCATTCGACAGTCGTTGAGAGGCGAAGCCGGTAGAGTGGTTATGCACATGGGCCCAAGAGTAGATATCACCGAGATCGTCGATAAGTTGAACAGCATTTACGGCGTCGTTGAGCGTAAAGAATCGCTTTTAGCCAAATTTTACAGCGCACGACAAGAGGATGACGAAGATGTCTCATCCTGGGGATGTAGACTTGAGGATATTCTAGTCAAGGCCGCTGACAGAGGTCAGGTCCCGAGGACGCAGATGAATGAAATGCTGAGGTCCATGTTTTGGACGGGGCTGAAGAAATCGCTTAAAGATATTTCTGGACATAAATTTGATACTATCAACGACTTTGACTTACTTCGAGTTTCTCTTAGAGAGACTGAATTCGAACAGAATCTTGGAAAATCGACTTCTACTGGTAAAAAGACCACAGTATCTTCCAAGATGGCGTCCGTGGAGACAGATACTGGTGTGAAAGAACTGCGTGGCATGGTACATAGACTTGCTAACGAAGTTGAATCCCTAGAGAAACAGCAGAGCAACTCCGTTGGGCAATCATCGCCCCAGTCAGCAACTTCTTTGTCACATTTCCCGTCTCAAAATCCACAGATGGATAACAGTTTTCTCCAATATCTCCAACAGAATCCCTGGCCGACCGGAGGGTCTGACTTCCGGTATGGTCCAGGACGAGGTTATAATGGCAGAGGTCGCCGTAGAGGTCACGGAAAAGGTCGTGGATATCAAAGGTCACGGAATGCCCCGGATGAAGAACCTGTATGCTACAGATGCCGGAAACGCGGCCATCTTGAAATCGGGTGCCGTGTAAAACTTGATGCCGAGAGTCATTTAAACGGGAACTAACCTATGGGGAGGAGTATCCCATAGGTTTTCGTGCACAATGCTCCAAAAAAGTCCACAGGTCAAGGCTGCAATTGTTCCAGATGGTTTCGTTGGCAAAGCGAACGAGAGTGGAATCTTTATTGGAGGCGTAGAAACAACAGCGCTTTTAGATACTGGAGCCACCATTTCAACTGTTTGGGAGAGTTTTTATAATGATCATCTGTCTCATCTGCCGATCAACAAACTCGAATCCATACTGAACATTGAATGCGCAGACGGTAAGTTCTTACCTTACTGTGGTTACGTTGAAGCTGTTGTAGACGTCAAAGGACTTCCGGTTGGGGCACAGAACTGTTTGCTGCTGGTAGTTCCGGACAGTAAGTATACTCATAGGGTTCCAGTCCTCTTGGGCACCAACGTTCTCAATCACTATATGAAAATATGCCATGAACTACATGGAGAACGTTTTCTGCAGCAAGCGAAAATGTTTACACCTTGGTATCTGACGTTCCGAAGTTTGCGACTTGGCGAAAAAGAGCTACAGAGAAACAACTTCCGGCTCGCCACGATCAAATGTGCGGAAGATAGGAACATAGTCATTCCAGCCAACACTGAGGTCAAGGTCACAGGATATCTCGATAAGAAGGTGCCGTATCACTCTGTCCCTGCTGTGTTTCAGTCTTCGAAAGATGCCTCTATCCCAAATGACATTGATATATCCCCAGCCGTCTTGACATACAACTACGACCATAGTAGACTGGTTGATGTGTGCTTATCGAACATCACCACTAAAACCATGGTGGTGTCGCCAAAAGCTGTCCTGTGCGAGCTGCAGCCAGTGTCCATAGAAGACTTTCCGTCGCTGGATAGAGCTTCTGATGATGTACTGCAAAAGATCCAAGTGTCCAAAGGTAATCTTTCTCCAGTTGAACTCCAGCGTGGACTTGATTTGATAAATAAACATCGCGATATTTTCTCAACAGATGACCTTGACCTAAGGCGCACTGACATCGTTCAGCACAATATTGAATTGAGTAATGAAGTTTCCTTCAAGCAACGCCATCGTCGAATCCCACCGTCAATGTATGAAGAGGTTCGTAGCCATCTGCGACAGCTTTTAAGCTGTGGTGTAATTCGTCCCTCGCACTCGCCATGGGCGTCGAACATTGTTCTGGTGCGCAAGAAGGATGGATCGCTTCGCATGTGCGTAGATTACCGTCAGCTGAATAAAAGGACGATACAAGATTCCTACGCGCTCCCGAGGGTAGAGGAACTTCTGGAATGTGTCGCCGGATGTGAGTATTTCAGTGTATTGGACTTGAAAAGTGGATATCACCAAGTTGAGATACTTGAAGATCATGAACAACGTACCACTTTCACTGTCGGTCCACTCGGTTTCTATGAGTACAACCGTATGCCATTCGGTCTGGCGAACGCGCCCGCAACTTACCCGCGTCTTATGGAAACCGCGTTGGATGGCCTTAATCCGAACATCTGCGTCGTTTGCATTGATGATCTGCTCATTTTCTCGAGAACCTTTGAAGAACATCTTGAACGCGTGGAAAAGGTCATGGAGAGGTTGGGCGAAGCCGGACTGATGTTAGCGCCGAAGAAATGTTCTTTCTTCATGGAAAAGGTTCGTTACGTCGGACATATTGTCTCTGCTAGCGGAATCGAAACCGAGTTCACCCGAGGATGTTCGTCGTTTCTTAGGATTCGCGGGATACGATAGGATATTCATCAAAAAATTTCGCACAGTTCGCCAGGCCACTGACTGATCTTATACCGACGACATCAACCAAACGCAGTAAGCAATCTAGAACTAAGCCTAGAAACCCGTGGATTTGGGAACAGCAACAGGAGGAGTCATTTCAGCAACTTAAGTGAAACTTGTCGTCTCCGCCGATCTTGGGGTTTGCCGACTACAGGAAACCGTTTGAGCGCCACACCGATGCTAGTCGCAAGGGTTTAGGTGCAGTGTTGTATCAAGAACAGGATGGTTGCTTGCGCGTTATCGGCTATGCAAGTCGCGGTTTGACGAAGTCTGAGAGAAATTATTCTGCTCACAAGCCCGAATTTCTCGCTCTCAAGTGGTCGATCAGTGAGAAGTTTCGAGACTACCTGTACGGCAACTACTTTACAGTTAAGACAGACAACAATCCTCTTACTTACGTCTTGACTACAGCAAACCTCGATGCAACAGGCCACAGGTGGCTGGCTTCTCTCGGATGTTTTAACTTCGACATAGAGTACAGGCCTGGAAAGAGGAATGCCGATGCCGACGCTTTGTCCAGGTTGCCACGGACGGATCAGTCACCCGGTGAAGGACGCATGTCAACTGAAACTGTCAGAGCGTTGTGTAAATCGACAGTCTCACAACCTTGGGTGGAGACGTTGTGTTGTTCCGAAGAAGTCCTAGAAGTCTTTGATGAGCCCTCCGATGTAGTGTTACAGGGTATGACGGCGGCGGATTGGCGCCAAGAACAAGCGAATGACCCTCTGTTGAGTGCCTGGGTGAGTTTTGTCAAAGACAACAAGGAGCCTACTCGTGATGAAATCCCTATAGGCTGGGAGAACAGTGCATTCTTGCGGTCTTTCGACAAGTTGGAACTAATAGACGGCGTTCTCTATCGCAGATCCGAAGTCGCGGGCGATATGCAGAGCCAGCTTGTTCTACCAAGGACCCATGTTGATCGAGCCTTAAGAGGAGTTCACAACGAAACCGGTCACCCTGGTCGTGACCGAACGCTTGCGCTCGTAAAGGAACGATTCTTCTGGCCAGGCATGACCAAAGATGTTACTCAGTGGGTACAGAGATGTGGCCGATGCCTTAAGCGGAAGTGTCACCTGGGTCCAAGGGCACCGCTTGTGAGTATAACAACATCACAACCGTTGGAGCTCGTGTGTATGGACTTCCTGACATTGGAACAGTCAAAAGGTGGATTTCAACATATCTTGGTAATTACGGATCACTTCACTAGATACGCTCAGGCGATTCCAACCAGGAATATGACCGCTAAAACTACCGCCGAGGCTCTCGTTAATAACTTTATTGTTCATTACGGCATACCACTCCGACTGCATTCCGACCAAGGAGCTAACTTCGTGGGTAACCTTCTTAAGGAACTCTGTTCTATTCTAGGAATACAGAAATCTCGTACCACGCCATACCATCCGATGGGTAATGGGATGTGTGAAAGATTTAACAGAACCCTGCTGGATATGCTCGGAACCTTGCAGGCGGAACAGAAGAGCAACTGGAAAGCGTTTGTGTCTCCATTGGTACACGCGTATAATTGCACCATGCACGAGAGTACAGCACAGTCACCGTTTTTTCTTATGTTTGGTCGTTCTCCGAGGCTTCCCGTCGACATAGCCTTCGGTTTGAACAGGGGACGGGCTTCGATTTCCCTTACTAAATACGTCGAGGACCTTCGAGACAGGCTTAAGCACTCATATCAGATGGCGTCTGAGGCATCCAAGAAGGCCCAGAAATTGCAGAAACGCGGTTATGATCAGAGGTCTCGGGGAGCTGTTGTCCAGGTTGGTGACTGAGTTCTCGTTAAAGTAGTAGCGTTTGATGGGAAACATAAAATTTCGGACCGTTGGGAGGATGACGTGTACGTTGTTCTTCGTCAAGCAAGCAAGGGAATACCGGTGTACGAGGTACAGAAAGAAAACGGCGAAGGGAGGAAGCGAGTGCTTCACAGAAATCTTCTCTTACCCGTTGGTATTATCACAGAGGACGCGTCGCCGTGTACGAAGGGTGTCGGATCTAGCGAGGGACTCGCTGATTCTGAAAGGAGGACCGGCCCAAGGACTCGTTCGCAGGCTAGAGATGCCGAGAGCAGCGAAGAAGAATCTGACTCCGATGAGTCGGATTTTGATGTTGTGGATGTGGAGTCCATGGTATCCTGCGGATCGGATGCTCAGGATAGTGAAAGCGATGTCCAAAGTGCAGATGACGACTCTTCAAATAAACAGCAACGTACAGGTGGCGTACAGGTTGATGGTTCGGACGTGGTTAGAGGCCATGATGTCGAGCAAACCGCGGACACAGGCACTGTTTCGGGGGATGGAGCTGCATGCGCTCCAGTAGATGCTGCCGAAGCGGATGTCCTGGAACGTCCTACGCCGGTACCGAGGCGAACGACCCGTACTTCTGTGAAACCCGCTTGGATGACTTCCGGGGAATATGTGATGTCCCAGCTTGACAGGATAATTGTATTGCGGTCTCTGGCAGATTCAGACATTTCTAAGGAAATGAAGGATGAAGTCTGCAGAACCATGCTATTTATCTTGCGAACAAGTCACACTGATGGCAGCAATGACATGGAAGTCATTTCACCATGGGGGGAAGTGTGTGACAGTCCATTTTTATATATGGCAGGGATTATTATTCTATACTGCGTGATGTGTCACGTTGCGCAGTATGGTTGTTAACTTAATCATGTCCTGTTATCATGTGATTTTTAGCTCGAAGACCATTCGCTAGACGGTGGACACGTGTTCCGTTTTGAGAGCTTTGATTGGGTTATTGGAACTTGCCGGTTTAAATCCAAGGTGCATTAGTCGCCCGGGATTTTCTCTCGACAAAAATTCTGGTCGATATTTCACTGCGTCGATAAGATCTGTATTTCTGATTTGTGGCGTAAAGTCTGTTCCGCAACGTACAGGTTAGTGATTGTAAATATATTATTTTGTTTAAATTTTATAGTATTCATTTTCTGTCGTATTATTTCGTACAGGTGCCTATAGTTTCTATTTACGAGAATGTACCACTGAATAGGGCGTGTCCCGTTTCTGGTTTGCCCCTGTCCCACCGCCAGGGTAAGTTCATGTCGGGTTACATAAAACACATGTTTATTTTCTCCAATACATCGTTTGGGAAATATTGGGAAATATTTGTTATGTGTTTTGACAACAGCTAAACACATTTATTATTCTACCGGGATTCGATCCGGGGTCCTCTTACTTGCCACACCAGCGCTCTACCGACTGAGCTAAAGGGAAATTCCCGCTAGCTGTGAGCTAGTACAAGCACTGGTGCAAGTGCCTCTCGTTACACTCCTCCCCGCCTAAATCCTCTCCCCCTCCGAGACAACCCAATTTCTCTGGTCACATGTTTATTTTGTACGTTGCGCAGTATGGTTGTTAACTTAATTTCATTGGTCCTGTTATCATGTGATTTTTAGCTCGAAGGTCATTCGCTAGACGGTGGACACGTGTTCCGTTTTGAGAGCTTTGACAAATTTGTGTAGAAAAATTACCCGTTAATGTGCCCATATCGTGCACCGCACTGTGCATGAAAATGTTTGGAGTGACTATGTACGTTCTATACACAGTTTGTCTAAAAACTTGTGTATGCAAAAAGTACACAATCTACGTAAACAAAGATGTCGGAAATACCATCGAGCAGCAAGACTATGAAAACTTCGTGCGAGCTGTTTGCCGGTATTGTCCGAGACCCCATGATAAGCCAATCTCGACAGCCTACCTTTTAATCATATCTGGCCTAGGCGATTTGGGGTGTATCGCAGCCTGGGGGGGGGGGCGGAAAGTGCCCCCCCCCCTATATATTTTCTCTATCACTAAGGCTAGAGCGCTGAACCACACAGTATCTTGGGTTCAAGCTCTACCGGAAAATGCAAAAAATTCAAGATGGCCGCCATGATGACGTCACAGTGACGTAATCTTCTCGGAAGCCATTTTTCGGCCATTTTGGGGTCGATTTTTCGAAATTTTCATTTTTCAGATTTTTCTCTCGAAAAAAATCTAATAAAATAGAAAATAATTAGTTTTGCATAAAAAAATACTTTTAAGGCCTTTTAGGCAAGTAAAATGTGAAGAGCGAATAGAGCGAAAAGATTGAAAAACACGACTTTCGCGGATACCACATGACCGCCATTTTGAATTTACCCATGATCCTCTGCCCGGGGTTATTGAAAATAGCCCCACTCAAAATGACCCCAATAAGATAAGCTTAAAAGTCGCCAAGTTTCAGCCTCCTCGGTTTTGTCGTTTCGGAGCAGCAGAGAAAAGTTCACTAGAGCGGGGGCACTTTCCGCCCCCCCCCCTCGACCATAGGGTTAAATTTGACATTGATTGGCGTTTGGTGCACGGATATTTACAATCTTTCCGCGAGACGGTCTATTTATATTTCCACGACCGACAAATCCCAGATTATTCGGCGGGAGTATAGTCCTTTAAACTTTCAGGACAAAAACGTTTACGATGGACCATGTCTGTGTATGATACCATGATATGATTTGGATATCTTTACGATACAGGCCCACGTGACAACATGTTTGATTACTAGGGGTGTTATTTTAAAGTTCTTTCTCCCAGGTAGCCATCCGATTGTCGAACAGATGCTGTCTGAAATTCGCACGATATTTATATAGTGCTGATGTGAGATATAATATTTCATGATATATTATCTGAGTTTACTGAGCTTGGTTTTGAGAATGCAGGTGCAGTATTTAAACCATTCAAATAATTAATGAGGAAACTGAAGAAGTGACAAAGTTTGGACCATGACCTTGGAAGAATGTTTTTCAGTTTCACCTGGCTAACCTCCTGCGATTTCGATCACTATTTATGACTGTCAGTAAAGGATTTTTTTATTGGATATTGATATTACCGACGACAAGTTTGCTTCCCCAATATCAATCATTTTCCGCGGCACTACCGACGCCATGACAATATATATATCATAGATAAAGTTTATATATTTAGGATTGCATTTTACAGCAAAATATTTGCATCTAGTTATTGTTTACTGTTATCTTCCCAGTATCTGCTATATATTCCTGTAAAGTTTGAACCACTGGGAACCGCGATCGAACATATAGGGTGCACTTCAGGTATTCTTCCATTCGGCATGAAATAGACTATGGGCCCGTTTTTCGGCCACCAATTGTCGTAAAATCTCCAACCAAATTCACTTTTATGTATATATTATCTGAAAGAGCACGATTAAACCCCTGACAATATCGAAAAATGGTCAAATTCGGCTCAATTTCCAGAAAAATCTGTACGGGCGATTTCAATTAAACTTCTTAGGGATCACGTCCAATTAATCGAGTCACTTTCTCGGTGCCTTCGAGATGGATCGAGAAATTTCTCGGCTGAAACCGGGAGGGCAGAACCGGGATCCCTGACGACATCTCCCGTTTGCTCCCGGCACTATCTCGATCGAAATGTCCCGGTTTCGAGATGGATACAAAATTGATCGATAATCTTGAAGGGGGTCCCGGTTTGAATATGTCCGTGTTTTGTTGCTATTAAAATGGCCTATCTTCACTTCTCAGGCGATTAGTGTGTTGCGCAGGTACCATATTTTGGGGGGCGCTCGTCGCATACGTATATCGCGGCCAAAATAGAATCCAGAAAAAGATTTTTTTAAAGTGTTTTCCATGTTATTCATCGTTTATTCGAAGTAGAATAGAAAGGGGATATTGACTCTACTTGACCTACTTTCATGTGGATCACGTGAGTGGGGTGTAGCGATCACGTGATCAGGGCATATTCTGACTTGTTCTGGGTTGTGCAGGTCAAGTGTGATACATGACGTCACTTCCGGTAGGCGTGAATCGGGCGTGATTTCTACATCCGGGTTCTTCATGTACTGGACATCAGGGGACTTGTGACCTTGTTTTACAGCCGGGTACTTGTCCTCCTTCGTGTGTTACAGGCAATTGTTCTCCGTCCATTCATCCTAATAGGCCGGGGACTTGAGGTACCTACGGTAAGGTGACCTTGTTTTCATCATTATCATCCGGGTCCTTCTATCGGATACTATTGGTTACATTACATCCGGTCTGGGGAATGTCTGGTTTTACATCCGGGTCTTTGCTCTATGAATGCATGTACAGACTTGTTTTACAGCCGGGCACTTGTCCTCCTTCGTGTGTTACAGGCAATAATAGGCCGGGGACTTGAGGTACCTACGGTAAGGTGACCTTGTTTTTATCATTATCATCCGGGTCCTTTTATCGAATACTATTGGTTACATTACATCCGGTCTGGGGAATGTCTGGTTTTACATCCAGGTCTTTGGTCTAGGAGTGCATGTACAGACTTGTTTTACAGCCGGGCACTTGTCCTCCTTCGTGTGTTACAGGCAACTACTCCGTCCATTCATCCTAATAGGTCGGGGACTTTGGGTACCTACGGTAGGGTGACCTTGTTTTTGTCATTATCATCCGGGCCCTTCTATCGGATACTATTGGTTACATTACATCCGGTCTGGGGAATGTCTGATTTTACATACGGGTCTTTGCTCTAGGAATGCATGTACAGACTTGTTTTACAGTCGGGTACATGTCCTCCTTCATGTGTTACAGGTGTAACGTGTGCCGGGCCGGTCAATGAACGGGACGCAGCTGAGCTAGGTCTCGTTAAATGGTAGCGTACAAGCTGTCAGGCCGCTGTCCCCGCCGACACTAGTCCTTGCTAACTAGAGATTCACTTCGACCTGTCACCTTGTCTGGATCGAGAAAGTAAGAGAGTGTAGAGACAACCAAGGCCGATATAGAGTCAAATAATTTGCAATAATATTCAGTCAAATATACAGGATGATCGAGAGTAAAGATGTAAATATGTACAGTTATTAAATGCACACGCCGTGTAAAGGGCGGCCTGGCTGCTGGCCCTTTCCACACGGTAGGTGATCGTAGGGGCGGCCTGGCTGCTGGCCCCTCTCTTGGTATGGAATGTCGTTGGAGCGAGGACAAGGATAGCGGCTCGACGTCCTTCCTTCTCCCGGCTGTTGGAGCGAGGCTATGGATATAGCGGCTCTCTTCTCTGTAAGGTAGGTATATCGTCCCCAGAAAACGTCGTGGCTTCCCACCGTGGATATGACAGTCTTCCCCTTACAGGTACGTATGGTCCCAGAGATTGTTCCGTCTTCCCACCGTGGATACGTCTGCTTCTCCTTGTGAGAAATCCTCTCTTACAGGGAGGTTCGTCTTCCCACCGTGGATATGTCCGTTCTTCCACAGTTGTAACCTGCCTTGCGAGGATGTTTCCGTATCGTCTTCCCTCCAAGGTAAGTATATCTTCCCCAGAAAGTCCCCTGAATGTGTCGTGGCTTCTCAACGTGGATACGTCTGCTTCTTCTTGTAAGAGATCCCCTCTACAGGTAGGTTCGTCTCTCCCCCGTGGATGCGTCTGTCTTCACCTGGTTTGTACGTATCGGCGATGCCACTTCTTCTGTGTGATTACTATCTCACCCTCGGTTCGTCTAATAACCGTGATCTCGGCTGACTTCTATCCAGGCGTAGTCTGGCTTACGAGGATCCTCTCCTCAGGATGTATCTGGCTAGATGATATGGTCTTATATCTCAGGCAGTGAATCTGTCTGTATCAGTTTTGAGATGCTGCTTCGGTGGCGTGCTCATAGGCACCGTAAACGGCTCAGACTGAGGTACTCACGACGACCGATAAAACAGACCTTCTTCGATAGACTTCCTTCAACGTCTCAGATCACATCAAATTGCCCTGCTTCCCCTCACAGGTTGGTACCAGTCTTCTGTCACCCGTTTCACGGCGACAACGCTCTTATACAGCGTCATGCCTCTCCACCGTGAACACTTCAGGGCCCCCAACACATAAGCTGGCTTGTGAGAGTGACTTCTTCCTTCGAACTCCAATCAGGTAGGTACAGTTGGATCCTAGGTATCGCCAGTGCGGTATAGTGCTTCCATGTATCAGCAGCCCAATTCCATATCCCTTGGAATATTACCGGTCGCCCCAACGCATCCCAGCATTCGCCGACCACACTGCTGCTCGATACCCTTCACTAATACAACAGACACTGGACTTCCTATGTTCCCTTTTCTTCGTACAGGCAACGTCCACCGATTACACGTCTCCGCATGCAATACACTGTTCAGTCTATTTGCCTAATAGAAGAGTGTAGTTACCTGGTTGCATTTCAGATCAAAAGTGATTTCCATGCCTGATCTCCGTCTTTTATACACATCAGACCAACGTTCACATGACGTCGTTTCGCCCGTATGATAAACCACATTTTCCCGCAGCGCCATCTGCACTATCCAGTCAAAGACAACTCACATCATTGTACAGTTTAGGAACGATAACTCCAACCGTTATCACAAAGCAGAGTTTGGGGGAATTCCCGACTTCTAGTTTCACTTTCGTTACTGCTGATTATATCGCCGTATATTGTTTGCACAGTTTCTTTGTCAACGGGAACATTATGCAGTAATCTCCATTGATATCACAGACCAAGAATGGACACAAATACTGGACGGTAAGTTCATTCAGATATATACCCGTTGTATACCCGTATTTATGTTGAGCGTTGTAGCATCATGTAGACCCCTATTTCCGTCCATTTTCGGGTTGGCGTGCACACTTCGTTCCAGACTTGCGCTTTGGTTCGGGCTTGTGTTTAGTCCTGATTTAACGTTTAGGGGATACCAATATTCGTTACAGCGGCAATAGTACTCCGTCCATTCATCCGAATAGGGTCCTTCTATCGGATACTATTGGTTACATTACATCCGGTCTGGGGAATGTCTGGTTTTACATCCGGGTGTTTGGTCTGGGAATGCATGTACAGACTTGTTTTACAGCCGGGCACTTGTCCTCCTTCGTGTGTTACAGGCAATTGTACTCCGTCCATTCATCCTAATAGGTCGGGGACTTGGGGTACCTACGGTAGGGTGGCATTGTTTTTATCATTATCATCCTGGTACTTCTATCGGAAACTATTGGTTACATTACATCCAGTCTGGGGAATGTCAGGTTTTACATCCGGGTCTTTGGTCTAGGAATGCATGTACAGATTTGTTTTACAGCCGGGCATTTGTCCTCCTTCGTGTGTTACAGGCAATTGTACTCCGTCCAATCACCCTCATAGGTCGGGGACTTGGGGTACCTACGGTAGGGTGACATTGATTTTATCATTATCAACCGGGTCCTTCTATCGGATACTATTGATTACATTACATCCGGTCTGGGAAATGTCTGGTTTACATCCGGTTCTTTGGTCTAGGAATGCATGTACAGACTTGTCTTCGTTCGTGTTACAAGCGTCTAGTCCGTCATTCATAATCCAGCCGTCGTCCATAAGAGAATATCCGCGTCCATAATCCAAAGACCTATTCCATATTCCATATAACAGTATTTGCACCAAATTCAAAAAGACAATCATAGTATACATAAACATAGGCTTGTTTCCTACAAGAGAGAAGCGGTCAACAGTTTTCAATGATGCCGGCAAGACATCATGATGTTCCAAAAATATCAAATCCGTATCGCTGATCAGTATTCTTAATCCATAATATTCGTTGTAAAGTCGTCATCAAAAGAATGATGTATCTCAGTCACGCTTTGATTGTGACTGTTCATATGAGTACCATGAGGATCTTGAAGTACATGGGTTCATGCGGCCCCTAGCCCCGGGTTAAGCGGAATTCGACACAAGTTACGAAACGTAGCGCCATAGATCTTGCGCCCTACGTTCGTATTTTGCTATCAGCATGCGATATGTATCGCCAAATTTGAGAAACTTGAGTGGAGTGGCTTGGTGGAATAGCCCTGTTTTATAAGTTTCTGCAACAATGTTTTGTGACGTTTAACATTTAACACAGGATCTAGCAAATGCTACTAAGCGAGATATGTATACGCCATATGCAGGTCCCACTGGAATATTACTATCCAGAAAGGGATAGTTACGATGTCGAAATTGTAATCATCTCTTTTGTCATAAAGTCGACGAGAGAGAATGCCCGCTTCATTTTTATAGAGATAGAGATCAAAATAAGATGTGCCTGTAGGGCTATCTGTTGTTTCCTTCAAATCCAGTGAAGGTGGATATATATCCTTCACTGCGTCATTTATATAGCGATTATCCACAGCGAGAAGATCGTCTATATAGCGTTTGGTGAATGAGAAGGAACGGGCTTTGAATGGATCGGTTTTTGAAAGCGCCTGCATATAGTCATATTCATAAGAGAGCAGATACAGGTCAGCCAACAGGGGTGCACAATTAGTACCCATTGGAATACCTATATGCTGTTGATATATTGTGTTGCCAAATTTCACATAGATATTTTTAATGAGAAATTCAAGCAACTCTATAAACAAAAGAAACATCCCATGAACGATATCTCTTGTATGTAGTAGAGCTAAAGAATGCTTTATGGCTTCCTACATTAATATATCTACGATCAGTTTTCTTGAACACAGATACTATTAATGAACTTTGACGGTCAATAAGGTCCTGATGAGGGATTGTAGTATAGAGAGTCGAGAAATCCCATGTGGATACATGTCTGTACGGTATGTGACCTTTAGCATCAAGTTCTTCCGTAAAACATTTTGAGTTTTTCAATATCCACATACATTCAACGCCAGAGTTCTTAGAAATAGTGGCGCAATACCTTTCTCAAAATGCTTTTACCTCCTGAAGGGCCCTCGTCAATAGGGTTGAAAGAAGCTTGGTGGTGCAGCTTCTAGAACCAGCTATGAATCTAGCTTTGTATGGTGACTTATGCATTTTGGGAGTCCAGTATATTTTTGGTATGTCGTTATGATTGGTTGGAAGACAAATACCTCTTTCCCTGAAAAACTTTTTGTGATTGTTAAATAAATCTTCCAGAGTAAATGCAGTTTGGGAGTAAGTAGACGTGTTTGATGAAGATATGTCTACACTCAATTCTTTAACCAGCACCTGGTAATAGTAATATTTACATATGAATATTATATTATTCGGAGCTTTGTCTGCTGGGACTATGACGAATTTACTCTGGAGATTTGCTGGAACTTCTTGCGAATTGATGTTTCTCAGTACTTGTTTTGCTTGGAGAAGAGTACTTCTGTCAATATGGCGGATTGTTTCAACGACCTTGCTCTTGGTGAGGTCCAGCCAATCAGCGAATAATGTAGGTTCAACTTTTTCTCGCTTAGACCAATCAATAACGTACTGTTCTAATGCAGACAGGACTATCTTCTGGTCGGCCTTCAGACTTATTCTTCTTGGCTCTCTATATTTAGGTCCTTTCATCAGGAGTAATTTCAAATCCTTATCACTCACTACATCAAGGTCACCAGTCACAATATGTTTGCATGGTGTATAGATACAGTTCGACAATTCATAATCACAACTATAGCCTCCTGACGTGTATAAGTTCCAGTCAAACTCCTTGACAGCATTGGAGTAATTGAATATTTTGGTGGCTATAGATTTAGTATACTTATATGTAATGCATGGAGGTTCTGTGAACTTGAAATAGTTTGGTACAGCGTTGCGTACCTCTGGATCATTCAGGATTCGAGGTAAATTAATGCTGTCCAGTCCTTTATATAAGTAGTTGAGTTTGAAGAAAAGCCGATCTTGAGATGTTTCGATTATGTTCACTGGACGATACAACCAAAAATAC
>JAVTVY010022916.1:0-94019 GCA_036873755.1 Hanleya hanleyi
CAAGAAAACTGATCGTAGATATATTAATGTCGGAAGCCATAAAGCATTCTTTAGCTTGACTACATACAAGAGATATCATTCATGGGATGTTTCTTTGTTGATAGAGTTGCTTGAATTTCTCATTAAAAATATCTATGTGAAATTTGGCAATACAATATATCAGCAGCATATAGGTATTCCAATGGGTACTAATTGTGCACCCCTGTTGGCTGACCTGTATCTGTTCTCTTATGAATATGACTATATGCTGGCGCTTTCAAAACCGATCCACTCAAAGCCCGTTCCTTCTCATTCACCAAACGCTATATAGACGATCTTCTCGCTGTGGATAATCGCTATATAAATGACGCAGTGAAGGATATATATCCACCTTCACTGGATTTGAAGGAAACTACAGATAGCCCTACCCAGGCACATCTTATTTAGATCTCTACCTCTATAAAAATGAAGCGGGCATTCTCTCTCGTCGACTTTATGACAAAAGAGATGATTACAATTTCGACATCGTAAGCTATCCCTTTCTGGATAATGTATTCCAGTGGGACCTGCATATGGCGTATACATATCTCGCTTAGTAGCATTTGCTAGATCCTGTGTTAAATGTGACGATTTTAATCAACGTCACAAACATTGTTGCAGAAACTTATAAAACAGGGCTATTCCACCAAGCGCCTCCACTCAAAGTTTCTCAGATTTGGCGATACATATCGCATGCTGATAGCAAAATACGAACGTAGCGTGCAGATCTATGGCGCTACGTTTCGTAACTTGTGTCTAATTCCGCTTAACCCGGGGCTAGGGGCCGTATGAACCCATGTACTTCAAGATCCTCATGGTACTCATATGAACAGTCACAATCAAAGCGTGACTGAGATACATCATTCTTTGGATGACGACTTTGCAACGAATATTATGGATTAGAATACTGATCAGCGATACGGATTTGATATTTTTGGAACATCATGATGTCTTGCCGGCATCATTGAAAACTGTTGACCGCTTCTCTCTTGCAGAAACAAGCCTATGTTTATGTATACTATGATTGTCTTTTTTGAATTTGGTGCTAATACTGTTATATGGATATGGAATAGGTCTTTGGATTATGGACGCGGGTATTCTTTAATGGACGACGGCTGAATTATGAATGACGGACTAGACGCGCAAGTTCTTCCGTAAGACATTTTGAGTTTTCAATATCCACATACATTCAACGCCAGAGTTCTTAGAAATAGTGGCGCAATACCTTTCCCAAAATGCTTTTACCTCCTGAAGGGCCCTCGTCAATAGGGTTGAAAGAAGCTTGGTGGTGCAGCTTCTAGAACCAGCTATGAATCTAGCTTTGTATGGTGATTTATGCATTTTGGGAGTCCAGTATATTTTTGGTATGTCGTTATGATTGGTTGGAAGACAAATACCTCTTTCCCTGAGAAACTTTTTGTGATTGTTAAATAAATCTTCCAGAGTAAATGCAGTTTGGGAGTAAGTAGACGTATTTGATGAAGATATGTCTACACTCAATTCTTTAACCAGCACCTGGTAATAGTAATATTTACATATGAATATTATATTATTCGGAGCTTTGTCTGCTGGGACTATGACGAATTTACTCTGGAGATTTGCTAGAACTTCTTGCGAATTGAGGTTTCTCAGAACTTGTTTTGCTTGGGGAAGAGTACTTATGTCAATATGGCGGATTGTTTCAACGACCTTGCTCTTGGTGAGGTCCAGCCAATCAGCGAGTACTGTAGGTTATATCGACGACTCCCTGCTAAGGAATGCCTGCAAAGAGCAGTTAATCCTAGACACGCAGTTTGTCTTAAGGACATTGACTTCTCTGGGATACATCCCACACGAAGAGAAGTCAGAACTGACTCCGTCGCAAAGGCTCAAATTTCTGGGGGTGGAATACGATACGCTTTTAGCTCTCGCCAAACCCCCAGAAGATCGTTGGCAAAAGATAACAACGAAGATACCTCAAATCCTCGAGCTATCTCAAGCCAGGGCTTTACACTTTGCTGCGATAATCGGCCTCTTGACGTCAACACAGGACGTAACACCAAGAGGTCGGTTGCAGCTTCGTCCCTTAATGATTTACTTCAATCATCAATGGGTCGAAAGGCAGTTGAACCCGTGGATACCTGTCACGCCTCTTGTCAAACAATGCCTCCAATGGTGGCTGGATCCACTCAACGTTATGCCGGGTGTGTCCCTACTTCTGTTTCGTCCGTCACATCATCTGTTCACGGACACATCTATGGAAGGATGGGGAGCCCACCTCGAGTCCAGGTCGACATCCGGGTTATGGACAATCGAGGAACGCTCGTACCATATGAACGTGTTGGAGTTTATGGCAGTGACACATGCCATCCGCACGTGGTATTGACCGACAAGAACCTGCTAGTTGCGACGGACAACACATCAGTGTCCTACATCAACAAGCAGGGGGGGACGAGATCTCCGCAATTACAAAGCCAAGCGGAAATCTTTTTCGGTCTGTGTTGGGACAACAACATATCAGTGTTGGCCAGGCACATCCCGGGAATTCTGAATGTCTTAGCGGATTTGCTTTCACGACGGAATCAGATAATTCCCACAGAGTGGCAACTTCACCCAGCCATACTAAAACAAATAGCTCATGTCTGAGAGATGCCACACATAGATCTGTTCGCCACTCGGCACAACAATCTATTGCCCCTGTTCATGTCACCGATTCCGGATCGGAAGGCCAGCAAGGCCGTGGTTCCCGGACTTACTGGATCTTCTGGTAGATGTACCAAGACAACTTCCGGTGTGGCACAATCTACTGCGCCAGCCCGGAACGTCGATATTCCACAGCCAGCCAGGACTGTTCCACTACCACGTGTGCAAGTGCTCAAGAGACACTTCGCTCGGGCGGGATTTTCAACGGAAGTTGGGCGCCGAATGGCACAATCGATTCGACCGTCCTCTTCCGCTGTATACGATTCAAAGTGGGCAATCTTCGATCTTTGGTGTGGAGAGAGGGATATCAATCCATCCAGAGCCACTATCCCTGAAGTAGCAAGAGTTCCTATTGCACCTGTTCCGGGATAGGGGCCTGGTACCCGCTACGGTCAAAGGGTATAGAGCAGCCATTGCTCAGCCTATTCTTCTGGGTACTGGGATTAATCCCTCGACTGATCCAAATTTATCTGCACTAATCAAGTCGTACAAGATATCTGGTCAGTCGGTTGTTCCGAAATTGCCTAAGTGGGACTTAGGCTTAGTACTTCGGCAATTGGGGAAGCCACCTTTCGAGCCAATAGAGGCTATTGATCTCAAAATGTTATCGTAC
This sequence comes from Hanleya hanleyi, assembly GCA_036873755.1. Taxonomy (NCBI): domain Eukaryota; kingdom Metazoa; phylum Mollusca; class Polyplacophora; order Lepidopleurida; family Hanleyidae; genus Hanleya; species Hanleya hanleyi. The sequence goes on from JAVTVY010022916.1 coordinate 3,314, forward strand.
AAAACTTCGTTTTTGTTGGCTCTTGCCTCGGCAGCTCGTGTGTCAGAGCTGCATGCGCTCGATAGAAGGAACGTCAGACACTCCAGGGACTGGAGCAATGTAGTTCTCACAACAGTTCCTGAGTTTGTGGCTAAGAATCAGGCCCTCTACGATTCCATATCTCGAGAGTTCACAATTCCAGCCTTATCTGATTTCCTTTCGTCCGGTCTTGAATCAGACATGTTGATGTGTCCGGTTCGTGCACTTGTGTGTTACCTGAATCGTACAGAGGAGATCAGAGCGGGTAGGAGGCGTTTGTTTATCCCTTTTGATCCCAAAGCCAAACAAGAAATAAGCAAAAATACTATCTCAAGTTGGCTAAAAAATACGATTCGGCTAGTGTCCTCCACGGCTACGGATAGACAAGCCGCGCTTGTAAACGTTTCGGGTCACGAGATTAGCTAGGGCACTAGTGGCATCATGGCCTCTGTGGACTAACAGATCAGTGACCGACATTATGAGGGCGTGCTACTGGAGGTCAAACACGACATTTGCCTCTTTCTACCTCCGGGACATGACGTTAGCATGTGACGACCTCTATTCCATCGGCCCACTTGTGACTGCACAGCGGTTGTCTGTGGGACCGAGGCCAGCAAGATAAAGTCCGGGCATACAGTTTTAACCCTGCTTGCTGGTGAGTGCATTTTCCTCTCGATCTCTTTCGGAAAAAGGTTGGGGGGGGGGGGGCGTATGTGTGACTCGACCTTGAAGTCAGAGTAGCGACAGAGGTTCCCTGTGTACCATAGGCATACAGGTTACGGCTGTTGTATGATCTCATAGATCCTCTTTGAGGTAGAAGATCAGTGATTTCTACTCTGTACTAGTCATCTTGTTCACGGCTTTTATCACTTACCACGGATTGTATCAGTGCCCGCCAACCTTTCTGTGGCATTCTATGCAAAGAGTGGAAGTGAGGTAAGTTTTCAGCGCAAATAACAAAAAAATTTCACAGGTAAATTTTCTGTTATTAAGCTAAAACTTACCTCACTTCCAGTGATACCCACCCACCTCCCCTCTGTGATACATCCTAACCATGTATCGCAGTGGAAACAAGAAGGAGGAATTATAGGTAAGTGAGCAGTCAGGTGACTAGCAGGGGAGAGAACTGTGTCATTCAAATTCTTACTAGATGATTTCATGTAGAACAAGAAATGCAAAGAGTGGGAGTGAGATAAGTTTGAGCTTAATAACAGAAAATTTACCTTTTTTTTTTCATTCATTTTTTTGTTCATGTTACCCCCATTTTACCCTTCAGCCCATCAGGCCCATCTGGTAATTGGTATCTATGTTTGGACTTCAATTATCAAGTTGTCCATACATGTACATGAACAATTTCTTGCTCGGTCCATAATATTATCTCTGTTACTATTTGATGGAAAACTTCAACAATGGAAGTTGCTTAGTACCTTGCAAATGTGCACTGTCATCCTTTTTCTACATTTTGATGATTTTCTACAGAGTTTTGGATCTTTATATTGTCAGTCAACAATTTATTGTCTGTATCATGGTTACTATTCCATGGACAGCTTTGAAACTTTCATGGAAAATGTTGCAGATGTGCACTTATGCATGCTTTTATGAATTTCGATGAGTTAATACACTTTATCCGGTTCATATCTCAGTTAATATTTGCTGGACAATTTTGAATCTTTCAAGTAAGTTGAGTATCTTGCAGATATGCACCTAATTGATGAATAAGTTTGAAATTTCAAAGTTCATTTGTTCTAGTCATTTGTGCCACTTTACTTCAACCTTCATGTATGTATTGCATTTTTGTTAGGTTCAGTACTTTAATTGCAAACAAAATTTCAAACTTACTTGCCACAGCTTGTGGATGTACACTATTAGGTTTTATATCCAGTCGGACATTTTTTTTTCCTCAGAGTTGACCTTGTTTCTCAACCTTAATACATGCTCTGTCATACATTCTTGTCCAAGCTTGAATTTATCTGATACATGCTAGTGCCGCGGTGAAGCCTGATCTCCATGTTCAAAATCCTCTTTTATTCAAACGCTTTTATGTTGCCATATACAAACATAATACTTTTGAAGAAGCGCTTAGCTTAGTTTTGAGTGTGATTATAATGATCGGCATTCGTATTTCAAATGTTTTTATAAAAAAATATGTTGATAGAATGTGAATAAAAGAAATATTGAAGATTTTGTTGCTCATTGTGCTGTAGACTGGGTGCCACCATTGCACCACTGCGTGACATTTTTAGATGAGCGGAAGTGGGTATATACTCATCTAAAATTGTCACAACATCATGGAGATTTAATGTTGATTAATTGTGCCGGTAATTTGCAAGAGTAAGAACCCATTCAATCCATATATGGTTTAGTTGATTCAGTCCTGGGGGATTTGCCGCGCCAGTTTTTGCCTCGAATTAAAAATCTGATCCAGAGTAGTTCAAATGTCTGCAGTTGGAACGTCCCTAGATCAAATGTTAACCGTGATGTACGTCGTCCTGAATGTTGATGTCATGCAGTCCCAGCTTTCTGAAGGCAACATGGCGGTGCCCACGTCGACCTCAATGCGGAATCAAGGCTTGGCTTCAAAATTGTAAAAAAAGTGATAGCTTACCGACCTCAATATCAGTAAAATAGTTGGTTACATTTCTTTAAAGTTGAAATGCAAAGGTTTTCGTATTTTATATTCTTCATGAGCCATTTAATGATTGAAATGTCAGCCTAACTACTTCATTTGATTTTATTTGAAGTATTTTGTCTCCTGGTAGCTTTTGAAAAGTGCTTAGAAGTTGGTATCTCAAGCCCGGCCGATTGCAGAAATGAAATCCGCATCGCTTAATTTTTATCTGCCCTTATTTGACACTGGTTTGTGACGTTGCATCAGACCACCTGATCAGTTGTCAATACTTATAACACTCACTCTGAGCAGCTGGTCTGACGTGACATCACAATCAAGGAAAGATAAGCGATGACGTTTCGCAAATCTGAATTCAGCTGGGCTATGGGTACCAACTTTTAACTAGAGCCTATGGGCTTTAATGAGATCTGGTAGCTGGGTTATTGGGGGATAAGTTTGTAATGAAATAAACGCAGAATTATATATTTAATTTCAAGTTAGGCACAGGTGGTACCAGGCACGAATGTATGTGGCTAAAATGCAATCACAAGTTACATCCTGTGAAAAGGTATATGAAGGGCCGTTCGCGCCATAAACGCATCCTTTAAACGTTTTAACTTCTTAAACGTTTAAAATTTGTAAAGCTTTAAAGAGTTTAAACGTTTAAACTTGAACCAACCAATCAGATGTTATGAACTGACATTTTCCTGTTAAAAAGCAAACGTTTCCAGTTGTATTATTTGTGACTTCAGACGTTTCCTGTCAAAAGAAAAATCTCTATAAAAATGAAGGGGGCATTCTCTCTCGTCGACTTTATGACAAAAGAGATGATTACAATTTCGACATCGTAAACTATCCCTTTCTGGATAGTAATATTCCAGTGGGACCTGCATATGGCGTATACATATCTCGCTTAGTAGCATTTGCTAGATCCTGTGTTAAATGTGATGATTTTAATCAACATCACAAAACATTGTTGCAGAAACTTATAAAACAGGGCTATTCCACCAAGCGCCTCCACTCAAAGTTTCTCAAATTTGGCGATACATATCGCATGCTGCTAGCCAAATACGAAAGTAGCGTGCAAGATCTATGGCCCTACGTTTCGTAACTTGTGTCTAATTCCGCTTAACCCGGGGCTAGGGGCCGTATGAACCCATGTACTTCAAGATCCTCATGGTACTCATATGAACAGTCACAATCAAAGCGTGACTGAGATACATCATTCTTTAGATGACGACTTTACAACGAATATTATGGATTAAGAATACTGATCAGCGATACGGATTTGATATTTTTGGAACATCATGATGTCTTGCCGGCATCATTGAAAACTGTTGACCGCTTCTCTCTTGCAGGAAACAAGCCCATGTTTATGTATATTATGATTGTCTTTTTGAATTTGGTGCTAATACTGTTATATGGAATATGGAATAGGTCTTTGGATTATGGACGCGGATATTCTTTAATGGACGACAGCTGGATTATGAATGACGGACTAGACGCTTGTAATTTTAAAGGTTTCCGGTTAAAAGGATAACGTTTCCGGTTGTGATCGTCCAATCAGATTTTTTATTTGGGCTGCATGTATTCCAACATCTACACCAACACGTGCAAATCTCCACTGGCAAACGTTTCCGGTATGTAGTGTATTTTAACAATATGCGCGAATATTTGTAAGGGTTATTTTGATTGGTTCAAACAGACTACATAGCGGAAACGTTTTGCCAGTGGACACGTGTTGATGTTGAGGTTTGAACATACGCGGCAGCAATAAAAAAGTCTGACTGGACGATCACAACCGGTAACAAATTCCCTTAAACCGGAAAAAACGTTTAAAAGTCTCGAATATTACTACTGGAAACGTTTGCCTTTTGACAGGAAACATCTAAAGTATTGGACGTTACAACAGCAAACATTTGCTTTTGGACAGAAACGGTTTTCCAAATGCCAATTCATGACATCTGATTGGTTGTTGCAAGTTAAACGTTTAAATTTATTAAACGTTTGGATTTATGGCGCGAACGGCCCTTCTAAAAAGGTACCGACATAATGAAGTTGAACATACCAATGAAAGGCAGTCCTAGGATAAAAGTAACTCAGAAAATGGAAGCCGAAATATAGAATATTATATCACAATGACTTCCATTTTCGGAGTTACTTTTATCGTAGTTTATGTGAAATTGATCTGTGGGAACAATGAAAGATAGTCCTATAATGAGGGAAGTTGCACACATTACGCTAACCATGTGTTACCCAATTAATTTCCGTCCAATTAGACACTACAGTAGGTGCTCATCCAACCTTGACTCAACCAAAATAGCTGAATTTTGCTCTTTATCTTGATACATAATTCCTCCAATACGGCATTCCGGGATTCCAGAGGAACACCATGACCACCATGTTAATTTAACCAGCATAAAGAAAGCAATATGATACCTTCTTTAACATGGTATTGTTGGTGTTGCGTTGAAACTGCAAACTGACCTGTTGAGAATTCGATGGAAAAAGGGGCCAGTGGAGGCCTAAATACCTACAGGGGATTACGGTCAGTTTGTACAGAACATACATGTAAATAAGAGAGATTATACCTAGGGGTAAATAGAGATTGATTTAGTGTTATGAGTGAGGAGGGCTGGACATCAAGGTTGATGATGGTTATGTCACAAGTTAGGATAAGACAAGACATGTAATACACTTTCTGGATATCCCACAGGTTGACTGGTGGAGTACAAGATAGGAAAAGATTATAAGATATGTTACAGCTTGCTCTTGTGAGAAAAGCAAACAGTGGCCTGCAAAGGTGAAAATAGCCCATTGGGCTTCAATACCCCTCGGCTATCAGTTATTGTTTACACCAAGCAATCATGCATTGGAGCCCTGTGGGGCTTCCTGGGATCTTGTCGTGCATACCGCAGGTCATGGTAAGAATATGCCTCCGCTCCTCAGAGAGCTTGTCGTAAGAGGCGACTAACTGAGGCACCCGTGGGGTGCGAAAAGTAATAGGATCCAATGTCGTGATATGACTGAAATATAGTTGAAAGCGACGTTAAATCATATTCACTCACTCATGCATTGTATAATATCATCAGTGTATTTTTAGAACTAGATTAACAAAAATGTGATCTAGTAGGGTTGGCTGTAGTTCGCTTTTGCCAAGGCCTGAGGTTCTGGTAGAGAATGATCGACCGAATTCTTGGCTCTAAATCTGCTCTTCTAAAAAGCTTATAATCAAATAAAGTAATTTTATCTTGGAAATATCGATCAAGGTCAGTCATCTTCAAACAATTTCAAGTCAATTCTAATTTAATTGCATAAGGAACAGGAATTTGGAGACCTTAGACGTAACATATATAATTTGACCTTTTAAAAATAGGTCAAGGTCAGTGATATTCTTCAATAGACTTCAGGTCCAGCCATAAGTGGTATAAATTTGGACAATGTAAATCTTTCATGGAATATTGTACTAAATAAAATCTGACCTGGATAAAATAGGTCAAGGATAAAATAGGTCAAGGTCATGCATCTTCAGCACACCTTTGGAGCATCACCAGATGTACACATAGTATTAATTTGGAAAGCCTAGCTTTATTTCTCGATGTCATAATAATAAACGGTATATAAATAGGTCAAGGTCAGTCAACTGGGATAGGCTTCTAGTCAATCATGAGTTGCACACATATGAATTTGAAGACCTAGCTTTAATCCTTCAAAATATATAGCAAATACTAAAATTTGACCTTGATAAAATAGGTCAAGGTCAGTCATCTTCAGTACACCTATCAACCTTTGCCAGATGTACACATAGTATTAAATTGGAAAGCCTAGATATATTTTGTGTTACACCATAATAAACATATGACCTTGAAAAAATAGGTCACGGTCAGTTAACTGGGATAGGCTTCTAGTCAATCACCAGTTGCATAACTAATATGAATTTAGAGACCCTAGCTTCAATCCTTCAAAAATGTTAGAATTACTAACATTTGACCTTGATAAAATAGGTCAAGGTCAGTCTTCTTCAGTATACCTCAGGAGCTTCGCCAGATGTATACATAGTATTAATGTGGAAAGCCTAGCTTTATTTCTTCATATTATATCATAATAAACAGTATATGACCGTTAAAAAATATGTCAAGGTCAGTCAACTGGGATAGGCTTCTAGTCAATCACGAGTTGCATACACAATATGAATTTGGAGACCCTAGCTTTAATCCTTAAAAAATATAGCAAATACTAAAATTTGACCTTGATAAAATAGGTCAAGGTCAGTCATCTTCAGTACACCTCTGGACCTTTGCCAGATGTATACATAGTATCAATTTGGAAAGCCTAGATATATTTCTTCATGTTACACCATAATAAACAGAATATGACCTTGAAAAAATAGGTCCAGGTCAGTCAACTGGGATAGGCTTCTAGTCAATCACCAGTTGCATAAGTAATATGAATTTGGAGACCCTAGTTTCAATCCTTCAAAATATATAGTAAATACTGTAATTTGAACTTGATAAAATAGGTCAAGGTCAGTCATCTTCAGTACACCTCTGGACCTTCGCCAGATATATACATAGTATTAATTTGGAAAGCCTAGCTTTATTTCTTCATTTTATATTATAATAAACAGTATATGAACTATAAAAAATAGGTCAAGGTCAGTCAACTGGGGTAGGCTTCTAGTCAATCACCAGTTGCATAAGTAATATGAATTTGGAGATCCTAGCTTCAATCCTTCAAAAAATATAGCAAATACTATAATTTGACCTTGATAAAATAGGTCAAGGTCAGTCCTTTTTAATAGGTCGACCCTTCACCAGATACATTTGTGGTATGAATTTACAATGCCTGGCTATAATTCTTCTTGAGATATCGTGTTCACAAGAAAGATGGACAGACGGACAGATGACGCGGACGACGACAATTTGCCCGAGGGGTAATAATGAGAATGGTGGCCAGGTTGGCTGCTATGGTAGAGTATCTCTCACATATACACCTAACCAGCTAAACTGTATAATTTTCTCAGCAGAGTCCAAGCTTGGGTAAAGTGACGGGAAGTGACGATACCAGTCTGCCATACTTTAGAGCGTATTAATCTCGTATTTTGTGGGAAAACAGAGTAATATTTAATGCAGATAAGGGATCAAATATATGCCAAGTGACTATTAGTGACTAAATATAGACATATAAAAGCCTTTCAACCACTAAGGATCCCCAAAACTCATCTCTGTGGAACTACTTTCATGCAGCATTACCATAAGGCTATCCCGTGAGTCGGTTTGCACTTTTGTCCATTTCCCTACAGCATTCTAAAGAGCCTCTGGTTAATGCCAGATCTCAAAAAGATTGCAGCAGACAAGATAATTCAGATTAATCCAAGTGAAGTAGATATTCTGGTATTTCTATCATTATTCAACCTATATTAAATGTAAAACGGAGAATTGGAAAAAACCTTTGCATTTCACCTTTAAGTGTCTAACCGCATTTCATCTTTAAGAGTCTAACCTTTGTTATAGGAACCTATCAAATATGGCGAGTACTGGTCAATGCACCTATTAGAAACTACATCATCTTTATTTTCTGTCTGTGTGTGCTCAGCTGGTGCACAATGGTTGAGCAACTGGCAGATGGAGTACTGTACTGCATGGAGATACCCATGTCAGCTTCCCTAGATCATGGTGGGAGATACCCATGTCAGCTTCCCTAGATCATGGTGGGAGATACCCATGTCAGCTTCCCTAGATCATGGTGGGAGATACCCATGTCAGCTTCCCTAGATCATGGTGGGAGATACCCATGTCAGCTTCCCTAGATCATGGTGGGAGATACCCATGTCAGCTTCCCTAGATCATGGTTTTTCTGTGTAATAAATTTAATTAACCTTACCTCTGAGACAGCAGCCAGCATTTCTCTTATCTATGATGGAAGAGCCACAACATTCCTCCTTTTGTGGATTATAGCATTTCTGTTTTGCATAACAGAACTTGTCTCCTGCATGTTTGCATGGTACAGAGGCTACTGAAAATTGAACAGTAGGAATAATTAAACCAAGTAGTGTGATGTGTACATGTATAAGTGGGTTTATGGTTACAATTTAGTGATGGCAAAGTGTGCCAGACAATCATTGAAGGGCGAAAGTTAGTGAAACATTCAGGGGAGGTAATTTCATATCACTGAAACATTCAGTATTATGGCAGCTGCCAATATGCAACCGTCACCCCACTCATAAAAGTAGGAGTGAATACTTGGAGTCAGTCAGATGATAATATGAATGATAAATAGTAAAATTGGTCAGTTGGATGTCTTTGTGATCTTGCCCTGTGGTGTTTACCCAAAACCTTCGAGGAAATGAACTATAAATCTCCTATTTAGGAAAAATCAATGTTATGCTTCCATGAGAGCTTAATGTCCTACCAAATGGTCCCCATATACCACATACTTTCTTATACTCACTTGTTGTACAGGGGTATATTTAAGAAATAATGTTTTCATAGGCATGTTCAGTGGTTATTTTACACACGGTTAGTGTGGGGAAGTTTATATTTTAGGGCAAGGGCAAAGCCCGCGCCCTAAAATTTATAAACATTTCACCAGAGTATTTGGTACAGGTACTGAATTAATTAACTCAATTTTGAGTGTGAAGATGTATATTAGTATTGTTATCATAATGAAATTGGAAGTTAGTCGACTAATTTGTGAAATAATTGATGGAATACCATTGGGTCCAATGTGGATCGCTTTACGCTATTTATAGGTAATTCCCTTAATTAAGTCTGCCGAACCATTCACTTCAATTAAGTTAGTCAAGCCTTAACTCTTTGCCAACAACAAGCCGCTGTGAACGGCTCCTGTTTCTTAAACTTGCGCCGGAAAGCCGATGTCAGCGGCTTCTTGACAGCCTTAGCTAAACACACCTGTGATTGGTTGTTTCGGCTTCAGTAGCGAAAAATTGACCAATTAACGCTTCCATGATAGTTGAATCACTGGTAGCATTCCATTCAGCCTCGATTCAGATTTTATGACGTCGGGAATCAAATAACCTCCTGTCATGTGACGAATAAGTGGGAAAACTCCAAACATGCATGGCGGCTGTGATCGGCCGATGTTGTGTTTTTGTTTGCTTGTGACTAGACAACATACAAGTTCAAGAACAGTTTCCATCATCAGTTTTTATTTATACGAATCACCAAAGCATCAAGGATTGTAAAAATATATAGATAACCTCATGAAATGCGACAAATGAAAGGGATTTTCCAAACATGGCATATCACCAACCCGTGTGGGCCACGTAACTTCGTAAGTCTCCCGACTTGAAAAAAAAAAACAAAGAAGTTCAAGAATGGTTTCCATCACTGGTTTTTATTGGAATCCCCAAAGCATAAGGATTGTAAAAATATATACTTTACCCTACCTACGGTACCCATGGAAAAATCTCGGACCCATTATTACAACCATATGCGGAAATTAATATTTTTGCATAATTTATTCCGGCCAGTAGTGAATATTTATTCTGTACTCAAAGAGTTAAAACAGCTACCCGAGAGCCGAGGGGTTTTCAGATGCGCATCTCAGTATTCAGTCCGGGTATGGGTAACGGAACTAGCCATGTGATTATAAAACTCTGGCTGTGATAGATGGTATTAATATTTGGGGGGCATATGGCAGCTCTCCTAGAGACCCAGTCCATCTAATTAAAAAGAGCAACCAATTAACAAACAGATCTCTTCAACTGGTGCTAACTTTTCATGGTGTTCATTAGTCAGTTTTGTTAGCACATAATACCATCAAATGTCAGTGTCTTGTGTTATACTATTGAGTATGAATGTCACATGAGACCAGTGACTTTGAGAAGAATTCTCGCCATGTAACATCAATGGACAACTATTGTAACATTAAAACTATACTTCCGGTTACTGATGATGAATTTAGATTTCAGGGCGATACTTTTTGTTACAGTTCCAATTTAAAAGGAACTTTGTTCTCTTTCTCGTACATTTGGATCACTTTATGATATAAATGTATTCAAGAGCGTTACTATTGTATCTATATAAAATAACAAATTTGTTACATAATTGGGACAATGTTGTCAGAAGATGTTAACTCGCATACAAAAGATAGGACTAACGTAGCTCCGGTGTAGCCTTGTTCCATACTACGTGAGAACAACGCTACGGCTGTAAACCAGTCAACAGATCGAGTTGTTGGGAAATTGCCGTACGGGCAATATTTGCCGAACCAATTGACCATAACCAATAAAATAATTCGATTCTATGTCCACTTACCTTTCATAAAAATCCTTGTTTATGAGTGACCGTCCGTTTTTAGCTTGGCAAGAGATCGAAACTCGGACGAGGGGGGTTAAACTGTCCATGTAAAACCTATCGATGTAAAGATGGCGGAGATGTGGACAGTTTTACCCCCCTCGTCCGAGTTTCGATCTCTTGCCAAGCTAAAAACGGACGGTCACTCATAAACAAGGATTTTTATGAAAGGTAAGTGGACATAGAATCGAATTATTTTATTGGTTATGGTCAATTGGTTCGGCAAATATTGCCCGTACGGCAATTTCCCAACAACTCGATCTGGTGACTGGTTTACAGCCGTAGCGTTGTTCTCACGTAGTATGGAACAAGGCTACACCGGAGCTAGGACTAACGTACTCTAGTATACAGTCTCAAAACATACGCAAATACAATATTCCGTTATGTATGCGTTTTTAGCCAAATGTTGGCACAAAATTCACGCAATAAATTATCTTATCTTACAATAAAATATTCGTTTACGCTAGATTTTTTCCCCCAAAGAGTCGTCTCCCCTGAAGTTATAAATCCGTTGATCAGTTTCATCCCAAGGTTGTCCTGGTTGTTGGTTCGGAATACACATGCCCTGTTTACACGGGGGTATTGAGACGACAGGTGACCAACAAAAGGTCCAAAACGTTGGCACTTTTGACCATGACGAAAAATGCACGACGAATTATTGAATTTCCTCTGAGTTTTGTATATGGAGACGAACAGCGCATGTCAGTTGAAAGAATTTACCCCTACTAGTGTAATATGAGGATGGGGCACACTAGCTAAATAATATATAGCCCTCATGAGCCTCATACTCGTGAGGGCTATATATTATTTAGCTAGGGGCACACGGACATATCATTTGCGTACCGTACACTTCGCCATCCATAAGATAAACCGTGCTCATGCAAACGAGTGACCGTCTCATAATGATGTATCGCGGTCTCTTTTCGGGCTACCATAGTTCGGCCTACCATAGTTCGGCCTACTTTTCCGTTTTTGCACTTTCTTTGCACGGTGGTTTTATCTCTACGCACAATTAGGCCCTACTTTTTAATGCCAGATTGAATACCTACGCAGAACTTTGAAGCATCTAAATAAATAAAATGAGTTAAATCCATTTGGTGCAGAATAAAATGGGACAGAGATTCGCTATTTCTAGGGGCCTACACTATCTAAAGATTTCTGTCTATACGAAAGTTTGAATGGAAATAATAAATTCAGCCTATTAGCGAAAAATAATCCTGTCAACCGTGTTTGTTATAGATCTCTTTCAAATTCAAACGACATTCTTCTCATCACTTGGACAGCCGGTGGCACAAAAAAAATACTGTTTAGTATATTTAAAATTTGCATTTAGAAAAACAATGCCATGCATGTGCGATGAAAAGAAGCCGAATTCACAAACTGATGGATAGGAAATCTACGAGATCCTTGTTCTTGAGAAAATGTTAATTGATCAGTTCAGAAATTATATGGTCATCTTAACTTTCTGGCTATATTGGAAATGCCACCGAAACTGACAGAATGAAGATACCGGTGATAATTCTTTCAACATAAATTGAGAACATGCAGACCGGAGTCATTTCGTTTCTGGAACTGCTCAGATATCAACCTGTAACCATCTCGGTCATCTATACGCGGTAAGACTTAGCTAAGATTCATAGGGTCTCCCTTCCCTCACCGCTATGCCGACGACAAATACATTTCCCTGGTGGTAACTCGAACATCTCCATGGCGCACTTATTATTACCTTTGCGCCCTATTGGACCTTCATTACATATTATGGAATTGTCACTACTTTCAATTCTTGACTTCAATACATTGACTTGAGAACGATACTAGTACGTGTATCGAAACGTCGTCCTGAATAAACTAGAAGTTGTTATCCATAAGCAATTTGTTTATTTATCTACTTCCCAACTTCTAAATGCCACTTAAGGAAACCATACTTTCAGTTCGTCTCCTAAAATTACAGATTTTCTCAGCAATTCTCCGAATGAGGAAACTCCATTACGAACATAAAACTAGCACTGCAATCTCGTCTGTAATTTAAAAATCATATATGGAATTGTGGTATCACTCTCATACGGTTTAGTCATCACTCTTTAGTCTAGTCCCAAAGATCAGATAATTACTGTATTTTTTAACCCAGAGTGAGACTCCGATAATGATTATACCGCAGTACATATCCTATCGATACAGATCGTTGAAGTCCACCTCCAGGTTAAGTCAATCCAAAATTGTACATAACAGGCGCGGACAATAAAAAAATGTCAATATAATGGTTATAACCTTCCAATAAAATGAAGTAAATATGTCACTTTAGAAGTCCTTTCTTCCGGAGAATAATTGAAGACTGGCGTGACGAATTCGCCGGATAAATAATAGATATTGTCCATGCTTATCGCTGATGAAAGTTTCCAGGGAATTAGGCCTACATCACTGAATTTGAATTAAGTAATTCCTATATCCATAATATAATTAAAAGGAGTATGTTTTATAAGAGAAGAAAGAACATCTATCTATTGATACTTACATTGACTGGGCCGCACGATTACATGTACCAACCATAGGTAAATCAGAAGTAGGCCGAATGGCATTGAACCCATCAAGTCGGTAGGCCTACTATTCGTTTCCCCTTTTTGATACCTCGAGTTTATCCGACACACAGTCAACCGGTGGTTTGTGGAAAGTTGTCAACTTTTTGTCAGACGTGCCTTTTATCTGTTCATCTATGACAGTATTGTCTATTTTTAACTAATGGTTGGAGGACTGACATTCTTCAAAATCGGTAGTAAGCCTAAACTGGCTGCACATCCTGACTTCGAAAACTATAGAACAGCACTTAATTAAGTTATCCCTAAGCTGACATCTGTCCAACACGGTGTTCTTATTATGAATGATATAAAACCTGGACGTACACCTGAATTTATTCTTTTTTGTGGGAAATTTTTGGAGACCGGTAAATCCCGTGGCTCATCCCTCTCTTTTTCTGAATCATGCAGGCCCGTGGCCAGGGGGGTTATTTCGGGTTCGGGGAAACCCCCCTTTCGAAATTATTATATATTTTTTCTCATATAAATGCCCTTTTCAAACTGAAGCAAACCGCTTATTTGCCCTTTTTCCCATACAGCGAACCCCCTGATGTGCCCTTTTGGAGTGAAGGCGAACCACCCCTCAGTAAATCCTGGCTACGGCCCTGTCATGTGGGGATTTCCGAATAACTCGGAATTCGAAGGACGCTCTAGACAAAAAGATTCAAGCTCTCTGGTAAAAACTAATACAAGAATATAGTTTTTATTAGATACGGTTTCATTTTGTCTTTCATTATCACCACATTGTCTTATGTCCTGTTCATTGGCCCGGTATTTCCGAATTGGCCTTCGTGACGCTAACGAAAAGCTTGTGGGCTCGTTGGCATGACTTGATTTCCACAAATCGGGGCTTCAGAACACGTGAGTAAGGGCTCCCGATCTTGAAGTGCTCGGACTATTTCATTATTACCGTACCCAAAAATGATCGAACTTGCCTTCTCGTAAGGATTGGGTTGATTGGTTCCTCATACTGATTAAAACTAGTCTGTGACATAGTAACCGGATTTAGTCGTGACGGAATCACGAGTGCATTTTAAATCCTGAAATCTTCTGTACAAAAGAGCTTATTAAGCGCACATTTCCTCCAACGAATTATTCCAAGGATGAATTTATCATTTTGTTATAAATTAAAGTCTGAACTGTTATTTTATCCATTGTATACAGTTTTGACAAAAGCACTTGCCTCAGATGTTTTTAGATGGCGTGTAGCATTTTGACTCCATGCATGTACGTTGCCATTGTTGCATCACCTTTGTTGAGTGATATTGTCCAAACGTGTTGATGACACATCAGTGTCATTTGCCCAACATTGATGATGGCACCACGTGATGGGCCATGGGCAAAATACTCTCACTTTCATTGGTTGGACACATTTCCTGATTTGATCAAGTTGATACATTGCAAAACCTTAGCGCTTGAAACACGTCTTTTGTGTCATTGGTGTGTTCCCAGTTGTTATGGGAAGCGAATAAAAAAAATAGCATGGAAAGATTTTGAGTAAATTGTTTTTCTTTCTCTAAAATACAGTTGTGCAATGGAGATCGCCAGCCACACTAGGTAGGGCTAGTGCTCCAACAAAGAAGACATGACGTCATAAAACGAACAATTATAACTTCGTTACATTATGATGTTGCCTTGTGACGTCAAGAAAAACGACATGGGCATGCGCCATTTACCTCTTGGTACACGTAGCCACCTGACGTCAGTTCGAGCTGGCGAACCCCATCATCAGTTATGCATTTTAGCATCTGTTGCTGTGTTGTACAATTGTCAGTCGATCAGTAACTGAAGTACCTAGCGAAGTTTACATGGTTGAACTAAGCCATGTAAACTTGGCTATGTTGTTGTTGTTCCGGACGTTCCTCCTTTCAGACTAGGAGCGCCCTCTTACAGAGGTATTTAGAAGCTTGCAGTTACCCCGCCGCTTTCTAGGGTGGTCGAGACAGGGTCAGTAGCAGCCGAGGTCCCATGCTGTGCAGGCTGTGCAAGTAACTTATTTACAGTGCATTGACACCTCATGACTGTACATATAGACCCGCCCCTTTTTTTGACCAGGTGTGTGCGATGTACTACTGTGAGTGGATTTATATAGCGGTCACTAAATGACACCCAGGTACTTTATTCCCCAAGTGCCTCCGCTGGCGAAGGTCTAGCGTAGCAACTAGTTCCACCATCAGTCCATTTTACCCTGCACACCGAATCAGTCCAGCGCCTTGTGAATAGGCGAGTATACATGTAAGCGGTCACTGGCGAGGCGCGAACCCACGCCAGCTGTAGCTCTCCGGGTCAGAGTCAGACACTCTAACCATTCGGCCACGACACGCTCACGTACTATGAAGTACTGTGCTGTTGTAGGTTTTTAACACAAATCTTTTTGTTCGTATTTGAGCTGAAAATCCACAATTTGACATGTACATCCGTTAAAATTATGTGTTAAAACCTAGAGATGAAGTATTGTTTTTGGGCTTCTGATGGGTTTTTTAGAAAAGGAAATATTTCTCAGTGACGTAAGGGGGCGACTTCTTTTGTGGGCTTCCCGATTAGAATAGTGTTGCCCGATTAAGGAAATCAAGTGCGTCCGGAGCACTGGGCACAGTGGATAATAGACTCGTACCCAGCTCCAATTCGCTATCGCTCTACGGTGCGTGTGAGTTGAGGGCTAGGTACGAGTCTAAGTGGATAAAAGATGGCGACAGTGGGTAAGATCGGTCTCAATTTTTGTGTGCCAGTCATTGAAGAACGCGATCATTTGTAACATCAGCCTATTAGTATATTCAATAAACTGACCAATGGAAATTATGTAGGTGTATTATGGTGAGATTATTATATCATAGTTTGCACTTTTGTCAAATCACTGTTGTGGTGAGTTGTTGTTGTTGTTGTTTATCTGTAAATCCACTCTTAACCCGATGGGTATTTGTCATTGATGTTACAAGAAAAAAATCACATTGTGCTATATTCCCAAAATGCTGTTTGATCTCTTATGCTTGAGATACTAGACGCCGGCGATGTTTTGCCTTTTGAACTCGAAACATGGACCTTCCATGAACCTATGAAAATTTAATGTCTATTCACATGGCCCATGGAGCCTACTATAGTAGGCTCCATGCGTGGCCCAAGTAAACCTTGCTGCTCCAAAACAACCCATAATGCGATGCATAACATTGACAGACCTTCTCAGATGTTTACAACGGAAAAGGCAGTGACCAATGACATCATGCAAGGTTGACCTGGGCCCCAAAAAATGTTATCTGCTAAAATAGCACCATACGTACCAGTATATCAAGCTTCCTATCCAAGCGTCTTTAGCTTGGAAAATCCAGCTCTAGAGGGTTGGGGGAAAACAGTTTTCACATGGCATCCTAAATGTTAATCACCCGATATTACCCTTGGTTAGGCGGATGGACATTTCACTGGATTCCTGCATATTGGGGGCCTATATATATCATGATATAGTTACATTCCCATAACCAAACGTTTATTCCTCCGTTTTCACAATTATGATGACTTGAGGTTAGGCAACACTGAAAATGCTTTTTGCATTCGATGCCTTCTGTTTGCAAATTAAGTCCTCTTTCAATATTTGGGTTTTCAGTATTTTCAAATTTTTGCGCTTTTACCAATGCTAAAGCATTGCCCAGTACCTAACCTTGGCCTGACAGCACTTGTGAAATGACGTCATTTCATGCATTTCACAGCTGGCAAGTTCAGTCGTATCTGTTGGATTCCCAGGTGAGAAATTAGTTGTAGAAATGTAACTCCAGATTAAGGAAGCCAAAGGGTGAGAGTTACAGAGTGTAAACTGTTGGTATAATTACCATGGATCCATGTATGTGGGATGAAGTCAGAAAGTGAGCAGATAATCTTGCTTCACTCCCTCCCACCTATATGCCATCGTTTTGTTTTGACTATGTACATGTACATTGTGATATAATTAGTTCTTACATCCCGGGTACATTCACTAATTTATCTTTTGTATTACAGATAATACCCTGAGCATATCCTGGTACAACTCTGCTCGAATACCCCTCCTCAATCCGAGCAATATTCTGGACTACTTCTCAGACAGAACTAATCCATTCTATGACAGTACGTGCAACAATGAGGTGGTTAAAATGCAGAGAGTTAACCCTGACCAGTTACCGTATGTATTGTATACAATTTCTTCTGATTTTTCGAACAGCAGTTCCCAAGAACTGCAAAGATAGCTAGTGAAATTTGTAGCATGTTTGCAGAACTTCTCTCGGCAGTAGCCTGAATTTAAGTTTCGCTGTCTGAATAATTAGAAGAAATAGGGTACATTAAAATATAACAAACATTCATAATAATTCAATTGTATCAGTGCATTTATTCACAGACACGGGATGGGGGGTGCGGGCACAAAATATCTACATTTTCTTCCAGTCTTTCATTTCTTAAAAGTAAAAAGGACAGGAGAACAAAAAACTAAACATGATTGTTAGGATTGTGACTCCTCTAGATGATGATTACATTTGACATGGTTGACAATGTCAGATACGTTTGTGTACACGCCTCCAATCAGTCTGATGGGTGGCAGTTAGTTCTCACACTCCTCAAAAATGAAAGCCTCACCATCCAATTTTTAATATATACATGTATTATCTCAGTATATCAGGTCAGATGATTAGTGATGACAAAATTTTGATGTTAGTGAAGAGCTGATCTAATTTGCGTATACATGTACCATCTCTCATCAACTATGTCTAGAAAGCTTGGGGTGGTCAAATCTTAGGAATGGGATCCTCATCTGGTCAATTCCATGCTACTTGGGACATGAAGCCAAAAAATAAAATCTTGAGAATGTGCCACAATGAGATTGTTTTATAATGGTGATACAGTATAGGGGTAAAATCTAAAAATTCAGTAAAGATTGCTGCAGAATTTTCCAACCTGGGGCATTTTGAAGTTCCAGGATCAAATTTTCTTATTTTTGCTTTCAATTATCTCACAAAATTGATTAGATTTTATTACCATTGTTTAGCTGCAGAATGGAGGATTTCTTTTTTAGTTACATTAGTGGTTAATGGTGTCTTGAAAAATCATAAAAAAAAATCAGCAGGTATTTGTAAATATTGTCACACGTTGTAAATTTTGCATGGAGTCACAGTTATGTAACGCGAGTGACGATAAATGCTATTTTTTCTTTTATTAGACAAAAAACTTCAAGTTTAATTGAGCTACTTCTATCACTGCTTCTGTCAGTTGTCGTGAACATATGACCATAGTTTTGAGTTTCTACACCATGTGACTTCTTCCAGTGGTAGCGCCAAATCTAGTAACGCGAGTGACAATGTAACGCGAGTGACGGAGTGTAACGCGAGTGACGCTATCTGGTGGAAGTTACTATTTTCAAATTCCAATTTTTATTAAGTCATGACATGCTGGATAAGGTGTGACAGAAATATAAATACTTTAAACATGTGATTATATAAATGCCAAAGAAAAATACCCAGAATTATTGTGATCCTGCTCACACTGCATGTGCTTCCTGTCATCTGCTATTTGGCATCTCAATTGTATCCAACTTTGAATTGTGTGGTCCACCCTTTCACTCAACTAAATTCCATGGAATTATTCAGGCATAGTTGCAAACATAGCTGAACATTCATTAGGGTTAGTTTAATAATAGGCCAGCATTTTAGCAGAGTTCATTTAGACCAAGGAACATATCTCGGAATTTTGGCAATTCCTTCACCTGTTCGTTATTTTATATTTCATGGTTGGCCAACTGATATTAGTGAGTTTATATGCAGTTGCATTGTAATTGAATTAACTAGGAGTTATACCAATTTATAATATCTGTATTACTAGCTGGGTGATATTGCAACTGCATTCCTCTTTTATACTTTATTGAAAGTTTTCCAAACATATGCTTTCTCAATATAAATACGTACATTTTATGTTTTCTTTTCTCTAGTGTTGCATTTTTTAAAATCTAATAGTACTCTATTCTCATAGTTTAAATTTTCTGTTAAAATGACAACATGTACCTTAATTTATTTTTGAAAAAAATAAATGTTTTATTTATTTGACATAATTCTCTGGTTTATATTTTCGATTTCAAGAATACCTTTTGGAATTACTTTTAATTATTTATCAAACGATATTCATCATGGGAGGTCTTTTTCAGTCCAGACTCATCTGGAATTCGAGTTTGATGCTCTGACCGGTCATTTAGGTCTTGGAATGTGGCGTCTCATGTTCAAATGTTAGCAGTGTTGTGATCTACAATGTCTCACACCCTCACTATTACAATTCAAAGTGCTCACTGGAAGCAACATCAAGTGAGTCTCTTCACTGCACTAATTGACTAAAGGGACTATGCATGTGTGAAAATAATTTAGTGGCTCAGGCTGGGAGACGATTCTTGAAAAATAATCTGCAGTTGGGACGATACTATGACGTCACAGGTGTTGTTAAATGACTCCGATATTGGTACTCTCCATGTGAAGGATTGGTGTCTGGTGAAGTATGACCAAGATGTGTACCCTGGTGAAATACTCAGTATCATCGAGAACGAGTATTTCATATCCGTGATGATCCGTACAGGAGCCGGCAATACCTGGAAGTTGCCTACACCCTGTGATTCTTTTTATTACCACCGGGAACAAATTGTTAGAAAGTTAGATGGCCCAGTTCTTTCAAACAGTTGCTCGTCTTTCACATTCCCAGAACTTCCTTAAGCAGGTTAAATGTATGTCCTTTTCTGAGATGAACATAAAGTGTACAAAGTTCTGTTCAGTTATACAGTATCTGAGATCTGTTTTTATGGCACAACATAATTTTATGTTTTGTGGTGTTTAATGTTCACTAACACTCAAACTTTGGTATCCTCAACTGAGAGGTAACGCGAGTGACGTAACGCGAGTGACGAGACATTGAAGTTATTCGAGCAAGCTGTTACACATTGGAACAACTTATTGGATTCCTAATTGCATTGTTATTTCAAGAGGTCTACAGGGTACTAACAGATCCACTAAATTGTCATCTGTGTGTAAAGGCTTGAGCTTAATTCAAGAATGAAGTTATGGCTAAAATTTCCATGTCCTTTTTGCTGTAACGCGAGTGACGAGTACGCAAATTGGAATTAAATAAAAGTTTTAAATGCAATTACAGCACTTTAAATTTGTATGAATACTTTGGGGCCTAGGTTGTCTTTATGCATTATGTGTGCATGTATACTTTCTTTGTTGGAGGCAGGTGGGGTATAATATAATCAAAATGGTGCAAAAATGTAACGCGAGTGACGTGGAATTGACCATCTGATCAAGCTGTAAGAGCACTCAATTCTTAAAAATATATGTAGCATCGAGATGACGAAATTTTTACCTGACCGTCATTAGGTTGGTTAAAAGTTCATGGCCACAAACGTGGGGATTAATTAATCTATTGACCTTAACTCTATGCCCCATGAAGGCTTACTACCATTGCCCCATGGTGACGCCATTTGACGCCCTTTCTAGTCCATGATGACGCCATTTGACGCCTTATGTAATAAATTAATTAATTAACCTCACTCAATAATAATTTATTTTAGAAAATATTAAACCTGCTAAATTATTGGTCACTGTAAAAGTAATAAAAATCAAAGTACTTAAGGTACTGATGTCGGGTTTACTTGAATTGTATTCACTGTGGCGTTTAAGATATAGTAATGTAGAAATGCATAGATAATTGGAAGCATAAGCTGTGATAACTTACTTTGTATAGAGTGGCAAATAAAATTATGTTTGCCGATGCAAAGTCTATACTGTTCCAAAGAAACTCCCATTTTGTTATATGCAGTAGTTTACTGTGTATGGTTCAAATTTTTTCTTTCAGTTCAATACCTGTTTCAAACTCCTGTTTTCAATACCTGTTTCAACTCCCGTTTTCAGCAAAATAGATCAACTCAAGATTGCTTCAGCTCCAAGACTGTTTCGCTTTTAACACCCCCAGATATATCAACTCCACCGTCATTTATTTCCTGCAAAAAAATTCTTCTTCAAGAAATTGGAAAGATCAACTTTACTGCGATAATGTTCACATTATCAAGTTAAATGCACAAGCTACCGTGCATTGTAAATATGTTTATGACTGTCAGACAGAAGAACGATACTTTTTTATGAATGTTGTAAGGGGCATCAAATGAGAACAGTGTCCGGGCAGGAGATCAAAACTACACATGTGCAGAAGAAAAAAGAAAAACTGAAGAGTGATACTAATGTAGGGTTTACCCTTGGTAAACCCGACAAAAAATTAATGAACCTTTGACCCCAGCCCTCCAATAGATTTGTACCTGACAATTTGCAGGTGATCACTGAAAAGGTCTATGGGGCAGCCAAGAAAAGCCTGTATGATTTAGAAAGGGGCGTCAAATGGCGTCATCATGGAGCAAAGAGTTTTAATAATGCTTACATAAATAACGATGCGCTAACAATGGATCATCTGGTGTCATTTTATCATTCTCATTTCAGCAATATGACCGGTTTAGAATACATTTTATTGCATGTCCAAGAGCCTATCCTTTACGTGATCAGAAAACAACATAGACATACTCCACAACAAGGTAAGACTTTCTGGTGTGAAATAGAATGTTATAAAATGTGGTACAATACGGGAGTTTCCATTCTGTCATGATAAGAGTATTTGCCCCTGTCCGCCAGAGGACGTTTGAATCGGGGAGGACAAAATCCCATACAATGTATCTTTCTTCTAGCAACGTTGTATTGTGACGTCATGCAACAATCAGATATGGCGACAGCATCATGACGTCAACAAAGGACATTACGCATTATACTAATGATGTCACTGGCGTTACAATAGAAAATGTCGCATTGAACGTGGATATGGGCAAATACAAAGTATTACATTGGCAAGTGTGGTCTGTCATGCCACCGAACCCAATTTTGAAGTTATTGGAAATGTCGTTTGCTCAATATATTGCACTGTTTTGATGGCTACCTATCTCTTTTCATCTTATCCAATCCACATTTTGTCCCCCCTGACTCGAGCGCCTACTAGCGGGCAAGGGCAAATTACTCGTACACGGACAGTTCGGAGACTTCGCTATTGTAAGTTCACCATTCCAGTTTCTTTGTGAAAGATTAAGAGACATAATAGTACATTGTAGTGACATGTAGACTTCTGATAAATCGAATATTTAGATGATCATGCCAATGATATAATTTTGTTTGTATTCAAGTGAAGAATGTTAGTAAAAGCCAGTGAGATTCATATGACTGCGAAATTCCTGTTCACTTGATAGGCTTTGTTTGTTTGTTTACAGTGACACCACTAGCAGATTACTATATCATCGCTGGTATAGTATATCAAGCCCCTGATCTAGGATCTGTCATCAATTCTAGGCTGGTAAGAAAGAAGACATTCCAATGGATAAACCCTCTCTCTCAGATACTCTTATTGGTTGATTAAGTCGGTCATTTTGAAATACTTTGTCAAGAATGTAGACAAGTTGTCAAGTTTGGCGGGGGGGACTTCAGATACGGGAGTCTTGAGAGGGGAGTGTCAGCAAGAGAGCATTTGAGTGGTGTAAGATTGTAACATTTGAACTTTGTGCTAAAATGTTTTATAACAGTGGTGATCAACAAATAATAGTGATGGATATATACACTGACAAGTCCCTCCTTGTTTAGGCCCTTGTTAATGTTAATCTTTGATAATTTTCAGATGACATTGATTGTGTACAGATAGATGTGCAGGTGTGTTTGTGTAATAAAACTGAACCTAAAACTTTTAAATGCGTGTGCATCATTTGGCATGCTTATTTAATATCATAGAGACTGCATACTCTACCAAGAATATTATCTTATAAATATCATGTAGATAATTGCAATAATTAAATGTATCTACTTTGTTTCAGTTGAATACAGTTTTCAACTTGCAGTCTGCATTTGAAGAAGGTAGGTGCTCTGCCCCATTGTGATCAATTGTCTGTTAGGATACACCTGTACAAAAGATGACCCCGGCTATTTCACCGTGTTAGATGTCTACACTCTATTTGTTATATATTTTGCCTGGAGTGTAATTGATGTAGTCTCCATATGTTCTATTACAATGTGGGACAACATTGGAATCTTCCCTATGCAAGCTTATAGACTCTCATTTCGTGTTACCTCACAAAATATTAAGTTTTTGAATTATTTTTAACAGAGGGGGGAAAATTGGTCATTAGACAAGTTTTCAAAGAGATTACCATAGTACATGTATGTACAAATATTCCTAGGATGATTTTCTCTTTCATAGACAGTCATACATTTATCTTTGGTACTAATGACTAATGCCATTCTCCTAAAGAACGTTGATCATCTCTAGTTTTCATTGTTTTGTATTAGTCACTCTGTGCTGGAGTTTCACTTTCTGCTGAATTTGTTCATTATTTAAATATAAGCCTACATGTACCTGGCTTGCTTGCATTGTGTATCCTGTATAGAAAGTCAATAGTTCAGGTTCTCTAAATTCCCCCGCCCCCTCACTCCCCAAATTTAATCAACCCTCTTAACCACAAAAGTTGAAGGTTTAACCCATCTTTGTGTTCTTGTTTTGAGTGCTGCCTATTTGCGACATCACATGATTAGGCCTACATGTGAGCATTTTGAGTATCGGTCATGTTCTACACCCACACAATAATTACAAACACCCCGGTTTTCAAATCATTTCTGACATGGCACCCACACAGCAATTATGAGCCAAGGTCATTGTTATTCATAGTACAGTTTTCATGTATGTATTCTTAGAAAGATAAATTTATATTTTCCCATTTCGGGTGGAATGTTATTAGAATAGTGTTATTGAGCTATTTATCGATCACTATATCAGACAGTTTTGACTGCCATGTTGGCTGTGTTAATTGACATTTTGAACATGAAAGTCGCAATTCTCTGCTATAATATTGCATTTGCATTCTAATTAGTTCTATTACAGGCCTCGCAATTCGCGTCGGCATTCGGCTTGGCCGAGGCAAAAAGCTGACGTACATTTGTTTTGCGTCGGCCAAACAACAGCCGATGCAACAAGATTTTTTTTCTCAAGATTTTATTGCAAAGATATGGCAGAGTACAAGAATAAACAAAAAATATCAGTGAAACATGACACTACAGAAACTTTCCATCACGCGCTTCCACGTGCTTGTCGCATGCTTCAAATTATGATACCCTCAGACTCAGCTGTGGGAGAGTGCGCGTGTTTGGGGAATCCGGGTTGACCGACTTCTCAAGGTGCAGGTATTGGGCGGGTCGCGACGACTGGGTACCGCTGTATTATGGTCGTTCGTCGATATCTGTGTGGCGGCTATTTGAAACCTGAAAAACAAGAATTATAATACAACTGAATAAGCACTGTCCTAGCCGGTCTAGTTTTTCTAACAATACCATTTTGAATTATGACGACAGATGTGCTGGAACGCGTATAGTACAATACAATACTACCAAAGCCGAAAGGAGCACCTATCCGGACCCTCGTTTAATTTCATCTGCTTGGCCGAGATCTAAATATAGTACGGTGCTCGGGTGAGATGATCCAGTGGCAGAAAGTGACTTTGATACGCCTCGAAATTTGGCGCGAACGAAACGATCGTTCGCGTGTCGGTTACGCAATTCAGAAATGACCAGAACGAAAAATCGGTTACGTGAATGCGCTTCTTGGACATATGTTCTGGTAACAAAAGTCCCAACCTCTTCTCTGTCTGTCAATTGTGCAAACTTTAACCACATGAAGTGTGTCTTTCAGCATGTTTTAAAAGCGAAACTAAGTCGCAAACTCGGCCCTTACTGTATTGAATTTGTAGACAACCACGTGGCAGGTGTCTGTCTGTCAGTTTGCACAGACTGTTTTGTCTATCCTGGGTTCAGGGCCGCATACTATTATGTGATAAACCAATAGCGGCCAGGAAACCGCTTTATCAAAGTTGTACGAGTTGGAAGGGTTACCCGCAAGCCTCCTCGCTCCAAGGTTGTTGCTCCGTGGGGCATCTTCACAGAGCTAGCAGCAGAGATGGCATGCGGAGCTCCTCGTGGAGGAATTATCTCGGAGCGCGGAGCTTGCGGTTAACACTCGTTGTCACTTCTGCCATCTCTAAATTTGCAGGCGGCGTGTTCAACTTCTCTTTCCAATCAGGATTTCAATGGAATCACAAGGAAATGGCGAATGAATTATACAGCCAGAGTCACAATAGCCAACCATGAATGGTGGAAGCGATTTACGTGTGCAATCTCATTCCCGTATGTTAACTCATTTGTCTGTTCAGTCGCTGCCCACGTGCTGTGGACAGTCTTTTTTTTTCACTCGTTGACGGTACACTGTTGTAATGGGTAATTACGTAACCGTTTTGCGAAACCAATTGGTTACGTAAAAATTAACATCGTAACCGAACAATAGGTTATGCAAGCCAAATTTACCGTAACCGATTTTTCGGTTACGTCAATGAACCAATTTTCGAGGCCTGTTAAAAGACTAAGATCTGAATCGGACTGCTCCTCTTCTGATGAGGAAATGTGAAATGACGGAACTAGTCTACATATAGTGGAAGCTGAAGTAGCCGAGTGGTTCAATGCGCAAATGGCATGGTTGTTCTAAATGGTTTGTAACTGTTACTATGATGGAAATAAAAACAGGACAACAGACACGAGTGAACTTATTTATTGATTATACTTAACATTGAAAGACCTTTCAATCTTTCTGAAACTGATAAGTAGCTTTCAAAAAAAGTGCCGAGGCAAACTGCATTTTCGCCGAGGCAAAATACATTTGCCTCGGCTCTTTTTTTGCCGAGGTAAAATTCTGAATTGCGAGGCCTGTATTACTAGTTACTGGAAAATACAACTATAATGATGGAATATGTATAGTACAGTCCTGAGGTGTTCGGTGAGAAAGGATTAGTTTGGGGGGGGGGGGCGGGGGGAGAGGTTAGTGAGATGAAATGGGCTGGGTGGAAATGGGATGCATGAGCAGGAATATATTTCTTCAAAATAATGAAAGTTACATCATGTAAATGTAAGTTCTGTAGATTATGGGATAACCTAGCGTACATTCAGGATACATCAGTCCTTGGTAGAGATGCAGGTTTTCTGCATATGGCATATTTCTTAATAAATAATTAACAGGGAGTGGAATTTTTCACCATAAAATCAGGGGGCGATCAAATTTATTACAACAGGAAGTGGACAAAATGGTCCAAAATCATGCAGAGACTCGATTAATCCTACATGTACCTCCTCATTATTTGTTTATTATTTTAATGATTTTAGATCATGATTTTATTTATTCGATCAGCTGGTTGAATTCTGTGCACAAAATGGGTGGGTGGGGGGGGGGGGGTGATTGAATTTCAATAGGATGAATGAATTGTTAGGACATTTACTGTAATATGTAAAACCAATGGCCAGATAAACTTTACTATTCCTTTACTTCTGTCCACAGCACAATCCTTCTCCAAATACCACCCATCCAAGGGTTACTGGTGGGAATTCAAAGACAAGGAAGATACAGGTGATAACAGTATTTTGGTCCAGGTTTTCTCACTCTCAGCTCTGGCCTAACCCTGGACACTGTGCACCCATTGAATTGATTGGAGATACCTAGTCTTGGCACCTAAATGAGAGAAAAGTACATAGTGAAATTATGCACAATAGGGGGTGAATCTGGGTAGCATCATTTTAAAGATTTTCTTTAAAGTGATCATAAACACTCGAGTAAAGTTTACATCAAATGAAAGACCATTGGAAACAGTGTCTGAAAATATTTTTAGTCATTTTTATGATTTTATTACACAGAGTAAACTGCAAATAAAGCATGGGATTCTATGGTGGTCTGTTGCGATCATATCTAGGTCCGGTGATGTCACACTGCCTTAATACATATATTTGGATACAGTTGAAATTTGTCTTTCATTTGACCTTCACTTTGTCAGATGGTTTACTATCACTTCTAGTAAAGGTTGCTCAAACAAAGGAGAGAGAGAGAGAGAGAGAGTTAAGGTTTAACATCTTTATCAGATCTAAAAGCTTGGATTGGTTACAAGGTCACAGATAAGTAGATGGGAGTGACATGTCAACATTACAAAACCTAACCAAAGGATGTGTGTGTATGGGGTGCTGAAATTTTTCCTTGACAAATGCACACTTATGTGAGACTTGTTCATTCCTAGCAGGTGTTCATGTACATGTTCTGGTGAGATATCTGTACCATGTTCATGATTATTGAATTTGGCTTTGTAAAAGAGAATTAAGAGATACCACAAGTATGAAGGAATTCATGATAATAGGGAGGTTGCAACTCTTAATGGCATCAATGCCCCCAAAATGGTAAAACTGCAGTTGTGACACTGCTAAATTACAGACGGGTTGATCGTTCCAGTAAGGCCTTGATACAGGTGAAAGCCTTAAGTTTAGACCCATTGTTGTCCTTGGACTTGGTCATCGTATACATTCTTTCATGATCCTATGGATTAGATAGGACTGCAGAAAGGCTCTTCATTGAGCATTCATGGTGCTTGGATGCACCGGAAGCATAGATGCATAGATCACCTTAAGTAGTATGCATAGATCTAAAATACAACCCAAAAGTTTAGTCAGTGTTGTCACAAAATGGTCCAAATGTTTAATGAACTGTTTGGATGACAACTGGATTGCACTCATCGCACTGGATTGCTGAATTACTGAATTACCGGTGTACATCCTGTGAAAACTACACCTAGATTTGGACGGAATCTGAGTAAGTTTGCCTGAATTTGAATTGAACTGATTGCTGAATTGCTAGTATATTAGCTCAGCTGTTTGGACTATATCAAATAGGACCGCCTTCAAACTGAAATCACAACGCCGTAGAAGTTGGCAACACCGTACAGAGACCGTACAAAGAGCCGTCTTTCCAAGTAAAGGAACGACACATACGAACGTATGTAAATCCAAGATGTTTGACTTCGGCACAGTTCCATAGTTGATGTATTCAACTTTAGACTAACATTGGATTTCTTGCATTTGCGGTGGTATTGATAATTTGTCTGTTTCGGGAATTTAGCTCGAATTTTGGATTCAAAGCGAAAATCAACTGCCAACGTAACGCAACGTTACTGCACGCCTTGTAAGCTGTTTATAAATCGGCTGGTTTATGAATTAGCGTTGGGATAACTTTGGATTTGATGAAATCTGCTTAGTATAGAGATCATATTGATTAATTGAAAGTCTTGAATTTTGTTTGAATTCAACTGTTTGTAACGGTGACGTAACGCGACGTTACACTTAACATTCTAGACAAACGTCAATCTCGAACGTTTGCAACGTAACACAGACAGGACGTTCTGGACAGGGAACTTTTCTGTCGTCATTATCTGTCATTTGATTTATTGATCAGAGATAGAAATTTCCTGGATAGGTGGAAGAGAAATCTACAGACATGCCTAAAGTCAAAAAGGACACGACATTCTATGCCGTGGCAGTGGGTAAACAACCCGGAATATATAAAGAATGGAGTATGTGTGAGGCCAATGTTACAAAATATCATGGCGCTTTACATAAAAGTTTTGCGTCAGTAGAAGCGGCCCTACAATATTTGGTTGCGAATGGCCATAGCTGCCAGTTTTCCCGTGTATATGACGTAGATGGAACGTCGAAAGCAGTGCAGGATCTTGGACATAAATGCCCCAGTTGTATAAATCAGGAGAACCACTCTCATGACTCTTGTGAAACTGCTGTGAAATCCGTCGATATTGTAGAAGAAAGTGTGAAGTCGTGCCCTATGTGTGACGCCGATGCTGATCGCAACATGATACGGTGCAGTAATTGCAAATTGTGGTATCACTTCATGTGCACTGACCTACCGGACTACCAATTAGCGTCTTTTGCCAGTACATCGAGGAAATACCCCTGCCAAAAATGCACCACCATCTCCTCAAAGTTGGAGAATACTTTATTCACCCTCCGGCAACAGAGTACCAACGATAGCTCCCGCTCTGACTGTCGTCCACCTAGCCCACACATGAATGGATCATCTGACTCTCACAACACATCCGGAATAAGAGAAACTCGGGTTAAGAAACTGAAACTGGAAGCAGAAAACATGAAACTTAAACAGTCACTGAGTACTGCCCAAATGAGGATAGAAGAGCTGCAAGTGACAGTCCAGCAACACCGTGACAATACCACAGTTCTGGATGCAATATCTTCACTGGACGAGAAAATCGTGTCAGCAATAACTCAAACGCACAGCATT
This sequence comes from Hanleya hanleyi, assembly GCA_036873755.1. Lineage (NCBI taxonomy): Eukaryota > Metazoa > Mollusca > Polyplacophora > Lepidopleurida > Hanleyidae > Hanleya > Hanleya hanleyi. The sequence continues at coordinate 33,055 of JAVTVY010022916.1, forward strand.
ACCTACTCTATTGAGCTGGATAAAGTAAAGAATGAGTTGGTGGAAATTAAACTCGAAAATCAAAGAGTATGCGAAGAACTATAATTCATGAAACGGGAGAACCAGTCTCTAAGATCAGAAGTAACCACAACGAAGGCCTTGTATAATGCTGACCTCGAAAAATTAACTGCCGCGTATGAAATAAGACTTGCCAAATTGAATACAGGCAGTGATATCACCTCTGATCTGTTTCGTGCTTTCCAAGATATAAAACAGTCTAACCAGTCTCTGGTTACCGAGATCTCTGGCCTACAGACATCAGTGAGTCTACTTTTGTCTCAAGCACCACAACCTTCTATCTCAGTTACCACACAACTAGATGATTCGGTCACTCAAAATATCAAGCAGATAAAGTCGCAACTTGCTGAACTTGTAACTTTGCCCAAGGACACCGTTGGTATCAAGTCTCAGTGTAATCTCCTGAAAAGTGATCTTGGTCAAATAAAGCGTGAGCTAGGCAAGATAATCCCGGCTTCAACAAAACCTGGTAATGGGAGTCCCAGTTACAGTCGTATCGTGCAAAATAGATACGATCCTTTAGCCGACCAATCTAGTAGGTCTACTAGTGGGAAACCGGATGAATATATGTCAGACTACACTGACACCGAGAACAGTAGAGGAGCTCGACATGATTTTGTGAATCAACATATGGAACAACGTCAAGAGAAAGTACTCCTCTTGGGTAATTCACATTTGCATAATATTGATGTGCAGAGACTATCTACGCAATGTACAGTTGACAAAAAGATAGCCTTCACCATAGAGGAAGCCAGTTCTACTTTGGATTCCATCCCCAAACAATCATCATATCAGTGTGTCCTCCTACATCTCTTCACAAATGATGTCAACAACCTCAGTTCTCAAGAATGCGTACTGAAAATGCAGCAACTTGTTAACAAAATTAACGTGTTGAAGAAGCCCAAGATCATTATTTCCCTTGGTCTTAGCCGTTCGGATGATATGGTCCTCAATGGAAAGATGCGTGAGTGTAACATTTTGATTCAGCATCAGTTTCTGTCCAACAAAGCGATATTGTTTGTGGGAAACACCAACTTGAGACATGGGGACCAGCCCATTGAGAGATGTATGGCTTCAGATGGAGTCCACTTAACCGCGAAAGGCACCAGTCTTCTGGCGATGAACTTTCGCAGTGTTATCCATGCTGCTCTTAACATCAAAGGATTTTCACCTGGAAAAGTCCAACGTAAAAATTACGCCAGAAGAGACTTGCTGGTCGTCCAAGCCTTCGTCAGGATGTTTATGATCGAGATACGGAATTTGATTCTTTTAGAATGGATGACGAATATTACAACAACGTATCAATGGGATACTCTGGCCAGCGCGGTCATAGACGACGATCTGGTATCTACGCCCAACAAGAGGCAAGCAATGGACGTAGTGATACAGATTACTCTGTTAAAGACTGGGGAAAGTCTTCATATGGATCTACCCAAAAGCCCGAATATGGCAACTTCTGGAGTAATAGATACAATTATCAGTATTACTAACTGATTTAATAATATCAGTTTTATAGGTGTAATTCATCACCATCAAACTTACATGAAAACCTAACTTTTGAAAAACTGTTATGTGTGTCCCACTTAAATATTCAAGTTCAAACAATGGAACCTCACCATTGATAAATATAAACCAACTAAAAGTGACGAGTTGGAATGTTCACGGGTTAATTTCAAAAGAATTCAATAAATTAAACGATCCAGATTTCATCAAATGTATCAATGACTATCATATTATAGGTCTCTCTGAAACACATACTGGTCCTGATCATGACTTAGACATTCCCGGATATCGGGTAGTACCACTCATTGGCCCTAAACGACGAAAGTCTAACATACATCATGGTGGATTAGCCATTTACGTTAGAGATGACCTTCGATCCCTCCTGAGAATTCTCCTTTTTGTCCAATATCTGATATTAGTATTATACAAATGATTGAGTCGGATATACATGTAGCTAGACTATCAAATTTGGGATACGTGATACTTACTGGTGATTTAAATGCCCGCACAGGTTCTGGCCTTGACTTTGTGTCTAATGATGATTCTAATCATCTGCCCCTATACGACACTTATGTAGAAGATGATGCAACTTTACGTCGTTACAACTGTGATAAGATACAGGATCAACGTGGCAAACAACTACTAGATCTGTGCATATCCGCACAGATGCGACTTTTAAACGGTAGAACAATCGGACGCTTCACCTGTCATCAACCAGGTGGCAGCAGTGTTGTAGATTATACTGTCGTATCAGATACTTTGCTAAAATTAATATCGTATTTTCATGTACACAGGTTTACAGGTTATCTGTCCGATCACTGTCAATTATCATTTATGCTACGCGTAAATTATCATATAAAAATTTTGAAAAATGACCTAAAGCCTATGCCTTCTAGATACAAATGGTCAGAGGACTCACTTTACAAATACCAAGATGCTTTATGTTCGCATCCAGTTCAAAATGCTATTGATAAATTTCTTGGAAACAGATACTCCCACGAGCAGGTTGACTGTGCAGCAAATGATTTTAACAATATCCTTAAAACTGCTGGGGACATAGCCTTGAAATGCATTAAGTCTAATAGAGCCAGAAAAACTCGTATAATTACTAAAATGAAACCAAGGTGGTATGATAGAACTTTGCAAAGTCTTAAAAGTAGCACAAAGTACAAAGCGTATCTACTATATATATATCCAAAGGTACCATGTGTTAGATCTTCGTACTTTAAATCTCTAAAAGATCTTAGAAAAGCAAGGAAATATAAAAGGAGAAAATATAGAACAAGCTTATTAACAATCTAGACAATTTAGTCCACGATAAGCCGAAAGAATTTTGGAAAATATTGGAAGAACTTAAAGAGAATGACAATCCAAAAAAGGAAGATACAGAAAATGTATCACCAGATGAATGGTTAAAACATTTTGAGAAATTAAATGTAAAAAGTAACTTCAGTTCAACTGGGAATTTCATTGATACAAATTTACAACATCTAGAACAGCAAACTAATTTCAGTGAGTTAGACTATAGAATAAAAGAAAATGAAATTAGTAAGGCAATTAAAGGACTCAAAACACAAAAAGCATGTGGCCTAGATGGTATCTGTAATGAAATGCTGAAATATGGCTATACCAGTCTTGGTTCATGCATTCAAAAACTATTTAACCGTACTTACTCCAATGCGGTTTATCCCCGATGCTGGAGTGAAGGTTACATCTCTCCTATTCACAAGTCTGGTACTAAGAAAAACCCCTCCAATTATCGAGGAATTACTATAACCAGTAATATTGGCAAACTATTCAACTCAGTTCTTAATAACAGGTTGGAAAATTTTCTCTCCTCTCGCGATATCATTAGAAAAGAACAATTGGGCTTTACCAAAGGTGTGAGGACCTCTGATCATATGTTTGTTTTGAAAACATTGGTAGATTCATACCAACAGGTTGAACACAAACCAATGTACGCTTGCTTCGTTGATTTCTCGAAAGCATTTGACAAGGTTTGGCATACGGGTCTTTTTTACAAACTGCAGTCGATAGGTATAGGTGGACAATTTTACAAGATTTTAAAAGATATGTATAATAACAATATGCTATGTGTAAAGGTTGCTGGTGCATTGACAAACTTTTTTCAATCATTCACTGGTGTTCGTCAGGGCGACAATTAAGCCCAAATCTTTTTAAAATTTTCATTAATGATCTACCATCCATATTTGATAATTCATGTGACCCAGTATTCCTTGGGACCACACCCCTCAATTGTTTATTGTATGCAGATGATGTTGTGCTATTGTCTGACAGTAAGGAGGGTTTACAGCTATCCCTTGATAAACTACAATTATACTGTGATAAATGGAATCTGGAAGTGAACATAGCTAAAACTAAATGTATGATATTTAACTGTAAAAGTGGAACATCCCCAAAATCATTCTGCCTTGGTGATGCCCAAATAGAAACAGTACAGTCGTACACATATTTAGGAATTACATTTAACCCATCTGGAACGTGGAAATTGGCCAAAGTTCAACTGAATGGCAAGGCATCTAAGGCATTCTTCAAAATTCGAAAATGTTTTTCTTGTATCCCTCCTGGAATCTCCACTTCTTTGCATATATTTGATCATACTATTAAGCCTATTTTGCTCTACTGTTCAGAGATATGGGGATCATCCATTGTCACAAAATTGAGTAAAAAATCATTTTTAGATAACTATCTTAAGAATGAACCACTTGAAAGACTTAACTTGAAGTACATGTACTGTAAATACATTCTGGGGGTCAACTCCAAATGTACAAATTGTGCTGTGTTAGGTGAACTCGGTCGACGTCCTATGCTAATTGATGTTATTTGTTCAATGCTTAAAATACTGGCGTCGCTTATTTGAAATGCCTGATGATACGTTATTAAAGAAAGCTTTTGATTTTTCTATCAAAGGAAAAAAGACCTGGGTAACGGGTATTAAAAGTATATTGTCATTCTTAAATCTAAGTCATTTATACGAACAGATAAAAAGTTTATCTGTTGGTAGCTTAGTTTCCAAAGCTGCAAGAAGTTTCTCTTCTGTATTTTGTAATTGGTGGAATGAACAACTGTTTACCGACCGTCCCAACGTAGCTTAAGGTAACAAACTCAGAACATATAGAACCTTCAAGCTAAATTTTGTGTTGGAACCTTACTTATCTATTCTGAATCGAGATCATCGCAGTGACTTATGTAAGCTACGAACAAATAGCCATGACCTTCAGATTGAGAAAGGTAGATTTACCAAAGTACCAGCAGATAAGCGTTTATGTACTCTTTGCAATGCTGGTAAGGTTGAAGATGAATTCTATTTTTTAATGGAATGTAATAAATATGATGTGATTTATGATTTAAATGTGATAGCATGAATGCCAACTTTTCTCAACTCGATATTTCAAACAAATTTATTTGGCTCTTATCGTGCGAGGATCCAATATGATTGATGGTTCGGCATCTAAACATGACAAACGTGTTACTGGTACAGGAATGACAGATGTTAGCTAATATACGTTTTTAGTGTTACACACAGATACTAGTCAGTAAGATCATAATTTACTGTAAAATGCCAGTGAAATCGTTGCTCCTGGCATTATTATTCCTTGTATCACGACTGCTATTTTTCCGTAAATCAAATTATTTCTAATCAACTAGGTTATTCTATATGTATATATACTTAATTATCTTCGCTTGATTGTATATCTGCTCGATAACGGGCGCTGTGATCAGCAAATAAAGAACCTTGAACCTTGAACCTTGTGCAGATTGATACGCCTCTTGCTCCTATATGCTTGACATCTTCAGAAAAAGCCAAACCAAAGGAGAAGAAACAGAAGGAAGAGCAGAGTTCCTTTTTCCAGCGCCAGAGAGTTGACCTCCTCCTGGGAGAACTATCAAAGAAATTCCCACCAAAATTTGTGGCACCTACACAACCAGAAAAAATGACAGGTTAGTGGCCTATCTTATACACTCCAATATCATAGTGGCTATGGTCTTGTATACACACTAGCAGCTACACAACCAGAAAAAATGACAGGTTAGTGGCCTATCTTCTACACTCCAATATCATAGTGGCTATGGTCTTGTATACACACCAGCAGCTACACAACCAGAAAAAATGACAGGTTAGTGGCCTATCTTATACACTCCAATATCATAGTGGCTATGGTCTTGTATACACACTAGCAGCTACACAACCAGAAAAAATGACAGGTTAGTGGCCTATCTTATACACTCCAATATCATAGTGGCCATGGTCTTGTATACACACTAGCAGCTACACAACCAGAAAAATGACAGGTTAGTGGCGTATCTTATACACTCCAATATCATAGTGGCTATGGTCTTGTATACACACTAGCAGCTACACAACCAGAAAAAATGACAGGTTAGTGGCCTATCTTATACACTCCAATATCATAGTGGCTATGGTCTTGTATACACACTAGCAGCTACACAACCAGAAAAAATGACAGGTTAGTGGCCTATCTTATACACTCCAATATCATAGTGGCTATGGTCTTGTATACACACTAGCAGATACACAACCAGAAACAATGACAGGTTAGTGGCCTATCTTATACACTCCAATATCATAGTGGCTATGGTCTTGTATACACACTAGCAGCTACACAACCAGAAAAAATGACAGGTTAGTGGTCTATCTTATACACTCCAATATCATAGTGGCTATGGTCTTGTATAATTTGTGGCACCTACACAACCAGAAAAAACCAACAGGTTAGTGGTCTATTTTATACACTCCAATATCATAGTGGCCATGGTCTTGTATACACACTAGCAGCTACACAACCAGAAAAAATGACAGGTTAGTGGTCTATTTTATACACTCCAATATCATAGTGGCCATGGTCTTGTATACACACTAGCAGCTACACAACCAGAAAAAACAACAGGTTAGTGGTCTATCTTATACACTCCAATATCATAATGGCCATGGTCTTGTATACACACTAGCAGCTACACAACCAGAAAAAATGACAGGTTAGTGGTCTATTTTATACACTCCAATATCATAGTGGCCATGGTCTTGTATACACACTAGCAGATACACAACCAGAAAAAATGACAGGTTAGTGGTCTATTTTATACACTCCAATATCATAGTGGCCATGGTCTTGTATAATTTGTGGCAACCACACAACCAGAAAAAAACAACAGGTTAGTGGTCTATCTTATACACTCTAATATCATAGTGGCCATGGTCTTGTATACACACTAGCAGATACACAACCAGAAAAAATGACAGGTTAGTGGTCTATTTTATACACTCCAATATCATAGTGGCCATGGTCTTGTATAATTTGTGGCAACCACACAACCAGAAAAAAACAACAGGTTAGTGGTCTATCTTATACACTCCAATATCATAGTGGCCATGGTCTTGTATACACACTAGCAGATACACAACCAGAAAAAATGACAGGTTAGTGGTCTATTTTATACACTCCAATATCATAGTGGCCATGGTCTTGTATACACACTAGCAGCTACACAACCAGAAAAAATGACAGGTTAGTGGTCTATTTTATACACTCCGATATCATAGTGGCCATGGTCTTGTATAATTGTGGCAACGACACAACCAGAAAAAAACAACAGGTTAGTGGTCTATCTTATACACTCCAATACCATAGTGGCCATGGTCTTGTATACACACTAGCAGCTACACAACTAGAAAAAATGACAGGTTAGTGGTCTATTTTATACACTCCAATATCATAGTGGCCATGGTCTTGTATAATTTGTGGCAACCACACAACCAGAAAAAAACAAAAGGTTAGTGGTCTATTTTATACACCCCAATATCATAGTGGCTATGGTCTTGTATACACACTAGCACCTACACAACCAGAAAAAATGACAGGTTAGTGGTCTATTTTATACACTCCAATATCATAGTGGCCATGGTCTTGTATAATTTGTGGCAACCACACAACCAGAAAAAAACAGGTTAGTGGTCTATTTTATACACTCCAATATCATAGTGGCCATGGTCTTTTAAACACAGTAGCAGCTGCACAACCAGAAAAAAAACGATGAGTTAGTGGTATATCTTATACACTCCAATATCATAGTGACCGTGGTGTTATATAATTTGTGGCAACCGCACAACCAGAAAAAAACGACAGGTTAGTGGTCTATCTTATACACTCCAATATCATAGTGGCCATGGTCAGTTTGTGGTACCTACACAACCAGGAAAAACAAAAGGTTAGTGATCTATCTTATACACTCCAATATCATAGTGGCCATGGTCTCTTATAATTTGTAGCAGCTACACAACCAGGGAAAAAAACAGGTTAGTGGTCTATTTTATACACTCCAATATCATAGTGGCCATGGTCTTGTATACACAGTAGCACCTACACAACCAGGAAAAAAAAACAGGTTAGTGGTCTATCTTATACACTCCAATATCATAGTGGCCATGGTCTTTTATACACAGTAGCACCTACACAACCAGAAAAACGACAGATTAGTGGGCTCTCTTATACACTCCAATATCATAGTGGTCTTGATTTTGTATAATTTGTGGCAACCATACAACCAGAAAAAACGACAGGTGGGTGGTCTATCTTATACACCCCAATATCATAGTGGCCATGGTCTCATACAAATTGTGGCACCTACACAACCAAAACAAAAAAATCAGGTTAGTGGTCCACCTTATACACTACAATATCACAGTGGTCATGGTCTTTTATACATAGTAGCAGCTACACAAACAGAAAAAAAACGACGGGTTAGTGGTCTATCTTATACACTCCAATATCCTTGTGGCCATGGTCTTGTATAATTTGTGGCATCTACACAACCAGGAAAAACAACAGGTTAGTGGTCTATCTTATACACTCCAATATCATAGTGGCCATGGTCTTGTATAATTTGTGGCATCTACACAACCAGAAAAAACAACAGGTTAGTGGTCTATCATGTACACTCCAATATCATAGTGGCCTTGATTTTGTATAATTTGCGGCAACCACACAACCAGCAAGAACGACAGGTTGGTAGTCTATCTTATACACTCCAATATCATAGTGGCCATGGTCTCATACAAATTGTGCCACCTACACAACCAAAAAAAAAAACAGGTTAGTGGTCTATTTGATACACTTCAAATATCACAGTGGTCATGGTCTCCTATAATATGTGGCACCTACACAGAAAAACGACAGGTTAGTGGTCTATCTTATACACTCCAATATCATAGTGGCCATGGTCTCGTAAAATTGCACCACTACAACTAGGAAAACCGACCGGTTAGTGGTCTATCTTATACACCCCAGTATCATAGTGGCCATGGCCTCCTAAAATTGGACCTACAAAACCAGGAAAACCAACCAGTTATTGGTCTATCTTGACACTCAAGTATGATAGTGGCCATGTTCTTGTAAAATTGCAGTCTTAATAAATTAATATCCTATCAATGCGTACATGTATGTCACTATATAGGATATTACATATTTCAATTGAATTTGGTGAGGCGTAATCCAAGATGGCTGCCATCAGCCATCTTGAATTGTCCGGCCCACCCATGTTGCGAACATTTGAGAGCAATTCAACCGCTTGACTTCAAACTTGCAGACTCACTTCACATTCAGCGAGATGGCGGTAGATCTTGAATTTTACCGAGCTGCGTAAACCAAAATGGATTTTGGATTTCTCACACCTATATAGTATCTGAACATTCAACCGATCCACTTCAAACTTGACAAATCACTTCACATCTGTGAGACAGCAGTTGGTATTGATTTCCACCGAGCTGCGTAATCCAATATGGCTGCCATTTTAACACGGTTATTGCGGCCTCATATCCACATTTATGAAAAGTCATCGTGTCAAAAGAATTTCAGTAGTGGTGGTAACATGCCGTTCCAGACAGATGGCCCGGTGGGGGACCTTCTACCTACACAGCTTGTTTAGACATTGTAAAACTTAATGAAGATTTTTATAGCCCAGACATGCCAAATAAATATGATTATATATATTTGTTGCAGGTTTTATAAATGAATTGAAAGTTTCAACCTCACTCAGCATGGTCTTAAACATGTATGTAGTCTGATTGATGGGGAATATTTCTGTATATTATGTACAGGTATGTCAAAAGGAGCAATTTAGTGTCAATTATAACAGCCTTTTTAGCTAACTGTAGATGTGGAAAAAGAAAGTTGCCGAAATGTCATGTGCTGAAATGTCATACCCTTCACTATATGCCAAAAGTTTGCATGCCATAAAATTGCAATGTGAAACAGATTCATGAGTGGCCTAGCTATTTTATACAGTGCAACAAAACAGAACACTAAAATGGTGCACAATTTGTAGGATTTAACCAGGAAAACGGACATATGTATACTCTGCAATATCACCACAATCACATTATAATATACTAGCGGTCAAATGTGGGATAATTTGTACAGTATGTTGTATAAGTTATACTCCATGCAACTAGAATTCTATAATATCCATGTCACTATCAATCTCGAGTGGTCTATCATATTCACTTCAATATTCCAGGCTTAGTTCACTTTGCACGGACTTTGACAATGACGCAAGAATAATACCCAAATTAAGAAAATCTTGCAACAATTTAATTCTCCTGGTCATCAAATTTTGAAGTGGCACATGAAGACGCTTGTCCATAAAATTGTGCAGAATGACCCCAGTCTATTCTACTATGTTCTATTTTATATACAATCAGAACAATTACCCTAGTTTATTATATCCAGTCTGATTTTATATACAATCCTATTTTATATACAATCAGAACAATACCACTGTTATTATATCAAGTCCTATTTTTTTATATACAATCAGAACAAATACTCAGTTTATTGTATCAATTCCTATTTTATATACATGTACAATCAGAACAATTACTCCAGTTTATTGTATTAAGTTCTATTTTATATACATTCAGAACAAATACGCCAGTTTATTATATCCAGTCCTATTTTATATACAATCAGAACAATTACTCCAGTTTATTATATCAAGTCCTATTTTATATACAATCAGAACAATTACCCCCAGTTTATTATATCAAGTCCTATTTTATATACAATCGGAACAATTACTCCAGTTTATTATATCAAGTCCTATTTCATATACAATCAGAACAAATATGCCAGTTTATTAAATCAAGTCCTATTTTATATACAATCAAAACAAATATGCCAGTTTATTAAATCAAGTCCTATTTTATATACATTCAGAACAAATATGCCAGTTTATTATATCCAGTCCTATTTTATATGCAATCAGAACAATTACTCCAGTTTATTATATCAAGTCCTATTTTATATACAATCAAAACAAATATGACAGTTTATTAAATCAAGTCCTATTTTATATATAATCAGAACAAATATGCCAGTTTATTATATCAAGTCCTATTTTATATACAATCAGAACAATTACCCCAGTTTATTATATCAAGTCCTAGTTTATATACAATCAGAACAAATATGCCAGTTTATTATATCCAGTCCTATTTTATAAACAATCAGAACAAATACGCCAGTTTATTATATCAAGTCCTATTTTATATACTGTACAATCGGAACAATTACCCTCAGTTTATTATATATCATGTCCTATTTTATATACAATCAGAACAATTACCTCAGTTTATTTTATCGAGTCCTATTTTATATTCAAGCAGAACAATTACCTCAGTTTATTATATCAAGTCCTGTTTTATATATAATCAAGACAATTACCACAGTTTATCATAACAATTTCTATCTTATATACAATCAGAACAATTTATATCATTTCTTTCTGATCTGGAGATTTGGAGAAAACTTTAGTAGACTCTTCCAATTGACTAGGCCAGGTAGGTTAAATTATTGAAAGAAAAACCATATTTTATTGTTATTCGTCATGAACACTGCCATAAGTTGAGGAATATTTCACAGTACTATCAATCCCAATACCAGTCTTCGCCAATGTCATTTTCAAAGGTCTGGTATCAGAAATATATGTATCACCATACACGTTTCCCTGCCATAGTCACTATGGCAGGGAAACGTGTATGGTGATACATATATTTTTTTTTATGTCCTGTATGTTTTCTTTTTATGTATTGCTTGTACTTTTTTATGTCCTGTATATATTGCTTTTATGTATTGCTTGTAATTTTTTTAAGTCCTGTATATATTGTTTTTATGTGGTGCCTTTAGCCTTCTGGCAGAAATGAGCAATAAACCATCTTATCTTATCTTATCTTATAATTCAATCACAGGAAGTGAAACTTCTCACCATAAAATCTGGGGGTGGTCAAATTTATTAGAACAGGAAGTTGACAAAATGGTTCAAAATCATGAGTATTTTAGAGGGCGATCAAATTTATTAGAACCACCGATTCAATTTTGTCCCCATAATTGGGTGTGATTGAAGTTTTTTCCCATAATTGATGGTGAATGAATTTGATAAAGGGATTGAAGTATTAGGGGGATTATCGTAACAATATGAGAAATGAGAAGAAATTCCTAAAATTAAAATTCTTCAAGCAATGTGCTTTAAGTTATGAAAGGGGGTAAGTACATGTATTGTCGTTGTTGATAATGTTAGATCACAGCTGTTTGTACTATAACTGTCAAGTGTGAATAAGTACCAATACTATCACATAATCTGTGATCCTCTGTGCTATCATGGAAAATTTCCTATCTTTAATGTATTATGTATCAATTGAACCCACTTCACATTAATAATCAGTCTCTAACCCACTTAATCGTGTTCATTCTTGACTGGCTGTTTTACTAGTAAGTTTATCGAGTACATAAATTTGCCAGTGTCAAGGTCACTGGCTTTCCCCAGTCTGGGTTTGCCTTAAACAGTGAGCCATTCCTATTTTTAACAACATGACACCTGTATATTACAATACTTCAACCTCCACAGGTGTGCTGGTTAAAATTACCATGGGGAAAATACTGTCAACATATTGTGCATGTAAAAGAAAATTGAAGTTTTCAATTTATATCATTCATAGTATTGGACACAGGTTCATGTGTCAAGCTAATTGGAGCATGTCCTTACATATGCTGTGCTAGTGTACATTACATGTATTACACAGAATTCAAAGGGCGTGCAAGGAAGAACAGGAAAACCACAAATTTACAACTGGACAAAGCTTCGCCTTAGAATTAATTCTGGACAGATCCATATTAATTTGCCCTTATATGTCTTATATCCAGTAAATCTAGTTTTGGTTTTCCTGTTGATCTTGGAAAAATACTGACAAATCTGTGTCTGTAACCTGTGTATGCATTGTGTATGGCAAGCCAAAGTGCTTTTTATTCAAGAATTTCTGATATCAGAATTGAAATTTCCGATATCGGAAATTCATGCCCTTCAATGCATTCTCGATATCGGAAAGTGAATTTCCGATACCGAAAATTGCAATTTCCGATATCGGAAATTCAGAGACAATTCCCGATATCGGAAATTCAATTCTCGATATATCGGAAATGCAATTTCCGATATCGAGAATGCATTGAAGGGCATGAATTTCCGATATCGGAAATTCAATTCTCGATATATCGGAAATGCAATTTCCGATATCGGAAATTGTCACTGAATTTCCGATATCTTTTTGGTTGCTTTTTTGAGGCGCGGTCCAACTGATTACTCCGCAGATAGGAAGCATGCGCGTGAGTGAAAAGCGCGCAAATCTCCGCTGTCACCATGGCAGAAAACATCAGAGCTGTGGGTATTTGCCATGTTATTTGCCGCCATCTTGGGGCATTACACAACGTTCAGAGAGAGGCTAAGAGAGAGGGAACAGTTTTCGTAATGTTTCCTGAGCTTTCATTCCTGATATCGGAATTTCAGTGATAATTTTTGATATGAGAAATTCTATTTCCAATATCGGAAATTGTCACTGAATTTCCGATATGGGAAAGTTTAAAGCAGAGACATTAAAACATCAATATACAAAGTTTAAGAAATTCACTTTAACATTTATCAGTCATGAGGTAATGTGCTGCCTCCATTGTATATATGTATGTATCCACACCAGTATGATATGTGTAGCATCAGTGGTAATATGATCATTCCATGTGAGTGAATTAATGTGTGGCTCGGCTGTTGACTCCAGCAGGTATTTGGGGTGAGATTGTATGGACAGTGTGAGATATCAGGTGGGAGGAGCAGAATAATGAGGTGGATGGGTGCATTGTTGCACCTGTGTGGTATTTTACATGTAGTGTGTTTTGGCCTACTGTACCAGCCTACTGTAAGGACAGGTATAATCTACCTAAGAGAGCAGGTTGATCAAAGCTGGGAAGTTTTATGAGGTCATTATTACCATTATAGCCTATACATATATCACCTGGCATGACTGACCGGATTGCTCTGGAGGAGAGAAGCATAAATTCAAAACGTAGAACAGTGGTCACGAGGTCATTCAGTGCATTTGCCTGGCAAGTTTACAGAGATATTTTAGGAGCCCTTGTCATGGTGGCTCCCATTGAATTTCTTCTGCTACATGTACTTCAGAAAGTATTCTCTGGGAGTCAAAGGCACTTTGATGACTCATATAACTGTTTCTAGCCAAACACATGGGAATGTTCTGAAACCAAAACCTGTCTCCATTGATAAGCTTAATTGACCTCCTACAAACAGTCTTTCATTTTTGAAAATAACAGGAGTGCTGTAAATCACTCCTGATAGGATTCTAGGGGTTCAAATCACACTTCTGGAGGCTTTTAGTATGTAGAGAAGTTGTTGTGAGGAGCACTGTTTCTGCTCGCCTAGATAAATTTTAGGAGTGTGGTGTGATCATACTCCTAAAAATAGGAATGACTGTACAAAAGTAATGCAACTCTGAATAGTGAATAACCAGGTATTTCTTCTAATTTTCCGAACAGCATTTTTAAACTCAGAAACAGAAAAAAAATCCATCTTTATCATGTCAACTGAGGCTAAATATCGTGGCATGGATATGTTGTTTATCTCAAGAACTGCAAAGATAACTAGTGAAATTTGTAGAATGTGACTTTACAGAATTTCTCTCCACAGTATCCTGAAGTTAAGTTTTGCCGTCTGAGTAATAAAGAAGAAATAGGGTACATAAATCCTGAAACCTGACGTCATAAACTGTTTGTCATTTATCATGCAGCCAGCACCTCAAATATTTATGCTTTCCACACCTGAGGCTGAGGGTCGAGAGACTCACCTTCTTTCTAAACAAAACTATTTCCCACCCCATGCATTTAGCTTTTGTCACTCAACATTAGGTTTGTTTCATTTACCCCTTTGCCATCCCTCCACAATATCGGCACCAATTGGAATGATGGCCACCCCACATTAACTGTTGCCGTTATCTGCTTCTGATTTCCTACATTTATATTGAGTGTTTATTGCTGTGAGAAAGGAATGTGCATTCTTATATGTTCAGTTATATCTTGTCATCGTGGGTTGTTTGAATGAATTTCAGTTGACTTTCTGTTTGTTTTTCACAGAAGAACCAAAGATTGAGGTTAAAACAGAAATCAAGACTGAGAAACCAGATGATAAAGTGGGCGCATCATCGATCAAACCTCCTCCGGAGAAAAAGGCCAAATTAATGAGATGACAGGAAATATCTACCTCAACCATCTAAAAAATCATGCTGCATTCATTGATCATTCATTGTTTATGTACATTTATCATGACAGATAAATTTGTTATTTATGTCCTTTACTGAGAATACAAGACAGCTGCTCTTTGTACTGTATCGAGACAATGTGATATACAAGCTCCAAATTCTGTATCAACCTAATGTATCACCATATCGAGTGCAACCATTGACATGGCATGTCCTCCTGTGTTCATCTTGTGTGATGTAAACTTGCACTCAGATATTGTGAACTAAAGAACGACAGTTTAAGGATGTCCGCTGGTGTTGAATCAAAGTAATTAACATTTTGAATAATGTGGGTTGTTGGCATTCATGATTGTGTAATATGAGGAAAAACAAAGAAAAAGTATATGTTCGTGTGCATTTTTTAGCTACAGACAATTAATGTAAAGTGGACTGACCCATGCTCCATTTGATAACCCACAAAACATAGGGAATAGCCCTGGTTTTGAAGAATATTCGTGGAAAAATCATGTACGTAAATAGTATTCAACGATTTTCTTATATAATAAAAATTTGAAGATAATCACAATGTCTATCAAAATGTATCAAATTGGATGAATGTTGCTGCGCATATTCTCGGCTAGAAGACTTTTTAAGAAAATCACTATCTCTTAACCTAGGAAAGGGGATGACCAACTGGGGAAAACAGAAAAAAAAAATGGAAAATGGCCACCAACGCCCAAATTCACCAGTGGACTACATTAAGCCCATTATGAAGAGCCCTGTTTGTGGAATAGATTGTTTTTTGAAGAGAATAAATTAGCCGTCTGAGATTGAACTGACTGACAACCCATCCAAACTCACATACTCTTACAGTCCTATAATAGAAGTTTATGTTCCAATATTTCAATAAATTTTTCTTCCTTGCTCATAGTTGCACTTTTCTTGTGATAAACTGTCCGCATCAGTGAACATAATTTCAGTCAGACTCTTAGCGTGTATGATTGGACTGTCTGCATCAGCATGCTCATTAGCATATCTCACCTATGGATATTCTTGCTGTGCCTCGTATCAGTGTCTCTGGAAAGTCTGGCCACCCTTAGAACAATAATAAGCATTGTTGGTAGGTTGAACATCATTAGTCTTTGATCTGTATTAAGATAAGCATTCTCAGTGTTAGGGTGGGCAGCGATGGGCGTTACTGTAAAGATGGGCATTTGCGGTGTCGAGATGGGTATTAAGTTGAGAGGGGTTATGACGGCATGTTGTAGACACGGCTAGCAGGAGAGGGACTATGACACCAGGTCATACACACAGCTAGAGGGGGCAGGATTAGACACAATGTCAAAAGTCGTGGCTAACAGGAAAGGAGGGGTTATGGCACCATACTCGTGTGAAATCTAGAAGAGTGGACGAAGACTGACAGTAATAGTCACGGTTTTGAGACGGGCATTCACGGCCTTGAGATGGGCCTTAAAGACATTAAGGCATTGAGACGTGCATCTCGATGGATGTTATTACTTTAATACAGACATTTTGAGCAGAATTCTAACAGCATGGCGTAGTCGTGGGTAGAGGGATAGGGACCCAGACACCATATTATAAACAGGACTAGAGGGAAAGGAATTAGGATACCATGTAGTGTATCAGAACGGATATTCTTTCCGAATGAATTTTCAAATAGTCCAGGCTAGAGAGAAGGTGAATCTGACAGCATATTTTCACAGAGGGAACGTGAATCTGACACAATATTGTCACAACTAGAGGAAACGTGAATCTGACAGCATATTGTCACAGCTAGAGGAAAAGTGAATCTGACAGCATATTGTCACAGCTAGAGGGAACGTGAATCTGATAGCATATTGTCACAGCTAGAGGGAACGTGAATCTGATAGCATATTGTCACAGCTAGAGGGAACGTGAATCTGACAGCATATTGTCACAGCTAGAGGGAAAGTGAATCTGACAGCATATTTTCACAGCTAGAGGGAACGTAAATCTGACAGCATATTGTCACAGCTAGAGGGAATGTGAATCTGACAGCATATTGTCACAGCTAGAGGGAACATGAATCTTGATAGCATATTATCACAGCTAGAGGGAACGTGAATCTGTCATGATATTGTCACAGCTAGAGGGAACGTGAATCTGACAGCATATTGTCACAGCTAGAGGGAAAGTGAATCTGACAGCATATTGTCACAGCTAGAGGGAACGTGAATCTGATAGCATATTGTCACAGCTAGAGGGAACGCAAATCTGACAGCATATTGTCACAGCTAGAGGGAACGTGAATCTGACAGCATATTGTCACAGGTAGAGGTGATCGTGAATCTGACACCATAATTGCAACAGCTAGAGGGAACGTGAGTCTGACAGATTATTAAATAAACAAATTGCTTATGGATAACAAGTTCAAGTTTATTTACTTTTTGTTACTAAAAGAAACCATAAGACAGAATATTGTCACAGCTAGAGGGTGAGCAAGACTGATGCACTGCATTGACTCTTTACAGAAAAGAGGAGCATTCACAGTGTTGAGACTGGCATTAAGGGTGCTTGGTATTGTCTTCCAACTGGTGCTGGGCCCCATCTACTATGGATTAGCCAATCAGAACAGTGTTATTTGTAGTAAAAGCAGGATAAACTGGGTTTTCTGTACACCTGAGTGTCAATCGTGCACCACGTAGGCCATATGCATACAGTTGAGATTTTTATACAGAGGGCTTTTGAAGGAAGTATTTGGAAGACCATTCTCCCATTATCAAAGTTTGTAAACCTCCTAAACTGTCCATGTAACACCCTCTGACTGTACACAGCTGAAAAATGTAGCGCACATGCACATTGTCTTTATCTATCTACACCAGAAGTCCGTATCTTCATACCAGTGAGATTGATAAAGGGGCAATGTAGCTGCTCAACTATATGAAACAGTGCACGTAAAAACGTCCCGTTTAGTCGCGATGTCCAGAGCCCACTCGACGGATGATGCTGATTGGCTGAGAGAAATGTTCACAAAAGCTGTGCGCTGCTGCATTTAAACCAAGGAGTTATCCAATCTGATGCTATGAGAATGTTGAAGACTTGCAATGCTAAACTCTGACAATATGGTCGATACTTCATGTACATGTAGGAACTATTGTCTGGGTCTTTGTGTCGCTGAAAAGGCACAGGTCTAGACTCATTGTTGTCCCCAGACTTGACTATTGTATGCATTGTATTGTCGGTATGAACCGACTGTTTTGTCCACTCAAAAGAGCTAATAAAACATGTATTTGCTTTTTGTGACAAATCACCATATTAAGAAAGAGAATAATCTTTAAATACAACTTTTAGAGCTCTGATAGAGATCCAAAAGTTGTATTCAAAGACTATGTTGCGCACACAACAGTTCATCTCAAAAAGTTTTTTATGGTGATAATGCTACAATAATACGATGACAACTTTATTGCTGGAGTGGCTTCCAACATTAGTTAACACTGACACTCCTGTGCCAACAAGTAGAGTACATCTCTGACTCCCAAGATTAATGCCATGTATCCTCTGTGATGAGTTGATTATTAACCTTTAAACACCCCCCCCCCCCCCCCAATATAGAATGTTGATCAATCGCTAATAAGCTTGAAACTGCCTAAATTAGGTCCTCTGTTATACATACATTTTCGATAGTTATGGGTGAGAAAATTATCTTTCTGCAATTGAATTATTAGAGCTTTGATCGTACTAATAATTGGTTTGGGTTTAGTAGAAAAATTCCTTGTTATGTTTATGGAAGTTGGCCGCCCTGTGAAGGTCAGTGATTGACAACACTCTTTGCGTTCAGAACAGCTCGAGTTTTTGAGTGCATAGACAATGGTTGCTCATAACACAATCCTGTTTAAACAGTCCGACGACCACTGGAGCCACGCCGACCGTTGTTGTGTTTGTGTTGTGGGGCTGTTATGTTGAGTGTTGCACAATAACTTGGGATTTTTGGTATTATTGTGGATAACAGGATGTAGGTTCGTGGTTTTCGAGGACTGGTGTATCGATGATATTAAAACCGTGGGATAGTTTTTATCTAGACCAGCATGACCATGTTTGAGGTTAGCCACAACGGTTCCTATCAATAATACCTATAAAGGAACAATTGTGGCTAGTTTAACGTCATTGTTTACGCGAAAACATGTCATCCGTTCTAAAAATGTAGTGGGTCTTCATTACCGAAAACTACATGCATGGGCATTCGATATATGAAGAAGCACTCGTGTGTGTCTGGAACGACTTGTCTCTGGTACTGTATTGGTCGGTATGGCGCAAATATTATGTAACTTGAAACTGTCGTGAATAAATTAAGAACTGTGTAAATGTGTTACCTATTTTCTGTTTTCGGATTTTAAATCTCTTCATCCCAAAAACCCACATCCGCTTTGAACTGAAATTGGGGCACGGTTCAAGGCGAATCCAGCTTGTCTTCGTTCATGGTTGATATTTCCACAAAATAAAACTGAACATCGTACGGGTATATGTAAGCCTATATCTACAAGAACATATCGGCGAAAGTAATCCCATTTCAAGGTAATTTTCATCATAATTTTCTTCGGATCCGTCCATTTTCCTTCGAAATGTGTTTTCCAAGGAACCAAGGCAGTATTGTTTTACATTGATGCCTTTTTCGAAAATGCAAACTTGAAACGTTAATCTCGTTATCTTTGCCTTTCTATCAATAGGCTCACGCCTGCAACTCAATGTTTTCAAGGATTTATCTTTTTTTCTAGAATTATTAAATCCACACTTTTGGTAAAATGCACAGGTTGCTCATCTTCGCATATCCAAGACTAACACTACATGTACGGAACGTTAATGTAGTATTTAACTTGAAATGTGAAGATGTAGGTCGCTATGTTTACGAGTCCTGCAATGAACATATTAAATTGTATTGTATTGTACCTCAATACGATATATATTTTGGAAAGCACGCGATATTTTACCGTTTATTTGGTCATAAAGTTTGAAGGAAACGTTGACGTCAAATAGTGACAAATGAGTTCAGGACTTGGAATACCTGACAACTGGTTTTGTATATGTGATATATTGTGTGATTTCATCCTTTCATAGCCTCGTTACTCTCCCGCTCCAGATCTGATCTTGAAGTTTTGCCAGGAGACTGATATATTTTGGTCGGTCTCCGGTATATACCAACATATATTATTGCACCAGGTTTTCCCAAAACATATTCGTCAATGAATGAGCAAAATGTTTTGGTAACTGACCCCGTGGAATTTTTACTCCCGTTTTGGAGTTCTATTGTTTCTCATAAATATTATTAAAGTCTCGTGTATAGGATGAGTTGTATGACACCATAGTTTACCTTTAAACCTGGGTCATGGGACTAGCTGGGATCCGGGTTCTGTGGAACTTACTATTGTTTATTGCGAGAATTAGGACAGTTATGAATGGAGATAGATGTACGCAGTTTGACCTATATTCTAAGCTAAACAATCGCAACCGGAGATTCAGGACATGACACCCCAATAATCTCACCGTCTCTGTGTCAGTACAGCTTTAGTTGAAGTGCCATGAAACTTCGCCGATCAATGAGGGTACGTAACCCTGAAGAATATCGACGCAGACACCCACTATATAAGCGAACTGTCAATATCACATTTCATTAATGGATTCATAATCATAAAATCAAGTTGATTTTTTTCATCACATGACCGACATTATTGTCGAAGGTTTTTCATGATTGTTATTTTTGCCTGTAATTCTTTCGCTAATATTTTTTCAACTAAACGTTATACTCTCATTTGTATCTGTGTGGTTATCGAGGCGGGCGGTATATTATTCATTTTGAAGATCAAACAATATTTTATATGAATATATTCTAGTCTTCATTTTCCGAAGTCCTGCGGACTCAACCATAAATCTGCATGTGTAAATGATAGAACACTGGAGTTAAGGGAGTGGTTCACGTTAATTTCTAGGCGATTATGAAGTAATAACACAGACTGATTATTGGAATTTCTCAAAACCTGCTTTGTTTACCAACGACAGTACACAAAAAAAAAACCCTCAAAATATGACAAGAATAAACGAAATATTGATATCTGCAGAGACCATATGTCTGTCTCTCTCAACGACGAACAGGACACTGTATACAACGGGAGCTTCATTAGGACCATCCTACTCGTATATGGATGTAGGCGGTTCGTTCCAAGTGCGCAGCCAATCCGACTGAATCTGCGCTTTCTCTACTACTGACGATTGTCACAGTCACGTGACCTCAAATCTGGTACACTTCATGGTCCGCATGCATCTCCAAGGTACACGTGACACTATGGGTAAGTGAAACGAGGCGTACTTCGGCGCTTACTGTGGTTAGGATGTATAGGCCATAGTCTAGGATAGTGACAAAATTCCGCATTGTCGACCCCAAGTTTTGAATAGTTTTTTATCTCACCCCGAGGTGGGAGATATTATTGAAATCGATTGTCAAGATCCTCCCAGGACATATGGGCTATTTTGTGTCATTTTCTTAAAATATTCCATGAAATTACCCAGTAGTGAGTTTTATGATGTAATGGATTTGGCTAGAGAAAATGTGTGTCTGGAACTACCGGGCGTTATTTCATGCAACAGAAAACATCTTGTCTTATTGTCCAAGGTCCATTTCATCAGGAAAACAGACATTATGAATTAACCGTTTGGGAGTCTTTGGGGGGATTTTTTTTTTTTTTTTACCTGTACTTTTATCGTATATTTTGTGTTAACTTTTTAGCTACCCCCCATAAAGGTTTGAAACCGCAATGGAGGTCCTATGCTATATCAAATACACCTATTCTGTTATGCAGATATCCCACTTGTATCTGTATCAATACAGGTTGTGATTATTATCGAGAGGTGTGTTTGTTCAGCAGTACTGCCAGAGGTATTTACATTATCGGGTAGGCGTTATCACAGTATCCATCCTGAAGGTCAGGCAATACAATTATTTCTATAATCTATTCTATTTCCAACGTCCAACTCACCCATAAATCTATGTAAACAATATAATACTGACAGCGTTGGAGTTATGGTAGTTAAGTTTATTTCCATGCGATCATCGACGAAAACGATTTCGCCAAGTAGTAGAGAAAGCATATATTTACCCCGCATATACTCCTGTGCAGTGGCGAGAGTCGCGAAATTCCGGTTGCGGGTGCGTATATGGGGGAGTAGGAAAAAGTGGGAAACTATGTCCCACAACTTCCTTACGTCAAACAGGTTCAATTACGAGTTCTTAAAGTGGGATTCGTGGTTTACGTCATTTGACAGACATTAATACATTGATCCGAAGGCAACTCCAAAGAAAATAATTATCATGATTAAAGTTTTTTCCGTTGAACTTTTATGTGCCATCTCCCAATGGCTTTAGATTTCACCTGCTTGTTTTTCGTGGCATTTGGGCGTCACTAGTTGGCGCTATAGACATGAATGCAGGTAAACATGTGTAACATCATATCTTTCCATGAAATTTGAGTATAATGATCTTGCAAGATAGGCAAAGGACTGACAAGATTTTGGTGGTGTTGGCGAATCATGGAGACACATTTTTGCATCTCAAAATAAGATTTTGTTTTCACAAAAATGGAAATTTGCTTCTTAATCAGTGAAAAGTAATTCTATTTTGCTGAACATGAATGTAACATTCCCAGTGTTATAATTCACATCCCTTGTAAGCCAAATGACCATTTTTTTAAATATATGAAATTCTCATGACATGAGCCCAATATCTACATTCCCCAGGCCACATCTGAGGATTTTGCTTCATCATGTAGTTTCGTGATATTGTTCATCATTGGGTGGCACTATAGACAGTAAAGTTATATAGCACAATTTATTGGCATTTCATCTGTTCATGAAGTTTATTATTGTCAGACAGACAAAGGATTCAAAGGACTGAAAGTTTGTCAGGATCCACCTCGCCACCTTCAGCTGAAGGAAGGTAACTCTACTAAATGAATGTAACAATGCTAAAGGGATGTAACTCTACTCGAGTGTTTATATCGCAACCATGTATACATGCAATAATAAAAACTTTGTCCGAGTTTTTCCTTTAACGGAAATGACGCCATCTTCAGAAGTGAAGCCTTCGTGGGAAGTTACGTCATCGTCTGATGTTCAGTTAACGCACACATGTTCGTTCGCCTGGTGGTGCCGCCTGGACTCGATAGGCTGCGGAGTCGGAGGCTGCCAACGCTAGATTCCAAACAGGGATGGGACGGGGGTCACGACGAACTGGTACCTCGTGCAGGACATGCAACGCACAGTGACGGGATAACCAAGCCTTATAAGGCCTGTACAAAAACGTATGGGAAGTACATCTATATCACCGTTGCCGTGGACAGCCTACTCGCGCGCAGATGTTTGACGAGAAAATCTTTCAAACATTCAAGCTCCCTTCTGGGATTAAGTTGTTCTCAGTAGTAAAGACGATCTGGGCGCATATTGACCTCAAAAATTTGCATATGACCTCTGTGGCGTCACTTCCGGTGACCTTTGACCCCGGCTTCCGATCATGTGACCGGAAGTTGCAGTGCCGGGGTCAAAGGTCACTTTCGGTCACGTGACCGGAACCGGAAGTGACGTCACAGAGGTCATACGCAAATTTTTGAGGTCAGTATGCGCCCAGATCGCCTTCATCTAGCCAAATGCCCTTCCAATGCACGGGTTAATACCCTTACCGTATTAATAATGTTGCGCGGGGGTCAAAGGTCACTTCCGGTCACCTTTACAACAATTAACACCAACCCCCATACAATGGGCTAATGGTAATAAAAGAACAACACCAGCCGATGAGATGAAATATTTCTTTATATTTTCATAACAATAACACGGAATATTTGTACAGCAGTAAATTCGACAATTACACAACGTATATACAACAGTTATTTTCCCTTATTATAACATCTGAAGTTCAGTGGAATATCCGCAGTGTAAGTCCATATTTAGCATATTTATCACTCTAAATGTCCAAATACGTTGTAGTCGCACCATCTGACAGAACTTTGCGTTTGGGGTAGAAGAAGGTGAAGGCATTCCGCTGCTGGGTGTAGGACCGCATCTGGTTCTGGACGACTCGGAAACCTTTATTGGTCCCACTGGCACTGGCCTGGCTTTGGAGTACATCGAGGTACAGTGATGTTATTATCCCGACGACTGATCCCTTTACAGCTGAATTTGTTGTTCCCCTCTCCATCGCAATAGTACGTTGAGCACAGGACGATCATGGCCTCCCTTCCACTCGAGTTTGAAGAGGCCAAGGGTTCTTTTATCGTAGTCGTAATTATCTTTTCTCGGCAGCCATTCATCTCGTTTGGCTTCACATTGAGCTCGTAGTTCGGGTTTCACTAGCGACTCCCAGTCCGCATTGGAGACGGCCATGTACACGGAATCGGTATCCATTTCCATCAACTGCCAGTCTGATTGGTCGAAATACACACCCATGAAGTCGTATAGGAATTCCGGCATCCACAGTTTGGCCCGATTTGTAGCAGCAGGTTGTACGTGATGGTCTTTTTGGCTGAAGTGACTTCGTAGGTGGTGTCGTCAATGGGCTCCGACTTGCGAGATGGTGGTGAGTTAATGCGTTTGCGGGCTTGTTTGGTGGTACAAATGTTCATGGTGACTTGGTGGTCCTGGTTCGTTACGGTTTTACCATAGCCACTGTTGCCAAGCAACTTCATCGTTTCTCCAATGATAGCTTTACTGGGGCCGGCGTCTCCCTCGCGACGGGCACTGGTGACGTCTTCCCCAAACTTCTGGAAACAAACCTCGGGGGTGAATTCTATCACTTGATAGATTTTGGTGACTTTCAGGCCGTGATTCAGGTACCAGCGCAGTAGAGGCGTGCCCAGCAGGATCTTCTCACCAAACATACTACCGATTAACATACGTTGGGAGTGTTTCAGAACATTATGTTCTTCGGCATACACCCACATGGTAGGGCCAATGTCGTTTCGATCCACCTTGGTGTTTTTGGAGATGGGTGGGCATTCATCGAACTGGTGGTCAGGGACGTGAAGATCACGTTCCGCGAATCCGTAGAGGTATTCCGACTGAACAGTGCATAGGATGTCGGTCATGGTGATAATAGTCCGGTAATCCAGCAGCCGGTCGTGGGCGTGTATGAAGGGGTACAAATCGGGTTGACAGCGTTGCATCTGGTGGAACTCGCATTCCCATAGTTGTACAAAGGCGTAGCCCAACCCCCGGATGTAGTCACGGCCCTGATCCACTTCTTGATGTAAGGCGGTTGGCGTCAGTCCATGGTGTTCGTTATAGCGCCCTCCTGCGAACGAACACTCATGGCCGTGCCAATAACAACCATGGAACTGGAACACGGTCGGTATTTTATTGATGATGGCGAAGCCGTCCACGGGATGGCGCCGATCTCCAATTCGTTTTTCCGTGTGGTTGCCTTGGTGACGGATAGTGACGCCTCGTCGCTGACTTTCCCAATCCAGCCATTGTTCTGCTTGATGTTTTGTAGAACGTTGGGCTTTGAATTCCTGCTCCTCAGGCAGCCACTGGGTATAATGTCCGTGGCATTGTGGCAAGTTGATGTTGGGTCGACATCGGGCCTTACAGACTAGTCTTTCGTGTTAAGTGCCGTCATTTTCATCTGACGACGATAAGAGCTCACCAATCCCCAGTGTACGAGTTGTCACAGCGACACAGCTCACCGATTTTCCGATATACGAGTTGTCAGAGCATTTCCATCATAGCTCTCTAGATTTGTATCTAATACCACTTATACCGGTGCTTGGGGCCGTGTGGTGATGTCATCCAAGTTGCCACATGAAAAGGTACAATAAAAACGTACCTGAGGTACAACACATATCACGAATCGTTAGATTCTTGGCATGTGCTTTAGAATAGGTTAACCATAAGACTATACTGTGAAATCATGTGGCTCTGTCAGTATGTCGGCACCTCTTCCCACTTCGCTTATATGCGTTGTAATTTCATGGAAATGACACTAATCCATCGAAATGCGGGGACGCCCGTCGTTACGCTTTAACGCCCGTCTCAACGCCTTAACGCCCGTCTCAACGCCTTATCTTAACGCCATGATGGAGACCGATGAGAGAAAAACAACAACACGGATAACCGATGGCAATCATTTTATTTTCCCCTCCAGTACATCATACCTACGCTGGGGGAGCCGCGCTTGGGTATGTTTACAATACAAGTAGGCTCTTGTCCAATCAGAAGCCGCCATTTGGCGCTGCATCTGTCATATTCGTTCTTGCCCGTTAGATGTATTCTCGGCTGCTCTTGTCAGTCGCCATTTCAGAAAGTTTAATCTTCGGCCATGTTCGCTCTGATCCGTTTTTTCTAATCGTCGTCGGGCAGGCCAGGATACGGTGGAGGCAACATATCCTCAAAGAGTTGTTTGCACATTTTGATCGCATTTTCCAAGGCCTCGGCGGGTGGTAACCCCATATCCTCTTCCAAGTGACACTTGGTCTTTATGATGGACCTGTGCGTAGGGTCGTCTTTCATTTCAAGCGGCAGCAGGCTATCCCGTTTATAGATGGCCATGGCTGTTTTCCTGATGCAGGGGCGCATTTCGATGTACGTTTGTTGTAAGTTATCCTGTCCGCCGTCTTCGATTACTGCAACATAACTATGAATAGCTTCCAGCAAAATGACGTCAGTTCCACGTCTCACCCATCCCGTCGGATGTTCCCTCACTTATGCTTCACATTGATACCTCCCACGATCCAATCGGACCACTAGTGGCCCATGTCGGCCCAAAGCGTTCATTTCGACACTCTTTGTCTGCTGCGCATGCGCAGAATGACGTCAGTTCCGCGTCACACCCATCCGGTCGGATGCTCCCTCATGTATGCTTCACATACAAGACTCAATCGGACCACTAGGGCCCCCCTCGACCCAAAAATATTCACCAGTGCCACTTGCCCAATGCGCATGCGTACAGTGACTTTTTCAACAAATTTCACCGCTTAGCTTCAAGACCCCGCCCATCGTGTTCTGCGTGGCGTGGCAAAAAAAAAACCAAGATGCCACAACCCATACCGCAATGAGCATGTATGGGTTTCCCATTAGGTTCAACATTGTCCACTGAGTCAGTATGGGCCGTATAGTGATCGGCCCTCTGGTAAATATATATATATGCTATTTTCAACCTTGGTTTGTAGAATTTGACTCGTGGTGTAATGGATAACGTGTCTGCCTCTAGATAAA
The DNA here is from genome assembly GCA_036873755.1 of Hanleya hanleyi. Lineage (NCBI taxonomy): Eukaryota > Metazoa > Mollusca > Polyplacophora > Lepidopleurida > Hanleyidae > Hanleya > Hanleya hanleyi. The sequence goes on from JAVTVY010022916.1 coordinate 60,455, forward strand.
GCGACCCGGGTTCAATTCCCGCTGGGACCCTTTCCCTTCCCCCACTGTGTGGCTATGACGAGGGTTCCCCACTTGCCATTTATGCTGAGCAAATAGATGGCGATATTGTCGGGGTCCCTGTGCATTCCATTGATGCTTCGGAAGGGTAGATCGGAAGGGTAGATAAAGGCTATATATTTTCCCGGAGATGACCGGACATTATATTCCTGGACATTGCCGAAGATGACGGAACATTATTACAAGCGTCTAGTCCGTCATTCATAATCCAGCCGTCGTCCATTAGAGAATATCCGCGTCCATAATCCAAAGACCTATTCCATATTCCATATAACAGTATTAGCACCAAATTCAAAAAGACAATCATAGTATACATAAACATAGGCTTGTTTCCTGCAAGAGAGAAGCGGTCAACAGTTTTCAATGATGCCGGCAAGACATCATGATGTTCCAAAAATATCAAATCCGTATCGCTGATCAGTATTCTTAATCCATAATATTCGTTGTAAAGTCGTCATCTAAAGAATGATGTATCTCAGTCACGCTTTGATTGTGACTGTTCATATGAGTACCATGAGGATCTTGAAGTACATGGGTTCATACGGCCCCTAGCCCCGGGTTAAGCGGAATTAGACACAAGTTACGAAACGTAGCGCCATAGATCTTGCACGCTACGTTCGTATTTTGCTATCAGCATGCGATATGTATCGCCAAATTTGAGAAACTTTGAGTGGAGGCGCTTGGTGGAATAGCCCTGTTTTATAAGTTTCTGCAACAATGTTTTGTGACGTCGATTATAATCATCACATTTAACACAGGATCTAGCAAATGCTACTAAGCGAGATATGTATACGCCATATGCCCGGAGATGGCGGACATTCCAGATGATTCTCACGAAAACCAGCGTATTTGAAATCTCGGGACTACTTTATTTTCGCGGAGGCTTGTTCCTGGAACCGAAAGCGACCGCATCACCGCGGAGGAATACATGCCCCAAAGATCACAGCTGGTCACGCGACCGGAAGTGCCTGAACTATAGTGAACTTGACCTTTACATCCGGGTACTTTATGGAAAATTTTTAGGTCAATATGCGCTCAGATCGTCTTTATCTACTACTGTTCTCACGTTGTTCTCTGAATAATAAAACGGAGATCTCACCCAACACCCTATATTGTGTGTAGTCTGCACAATAGGTTAAGAACATAAACAATAATGTGTTTCCATGTGGCGGGTGCGATCAATAATTTAGAAGATATATACTAATGGCATTTAGAAAGTAGATAACACTTATATCCAATTATATTTAGGATGTCACTTTCTTGATAAAGAATAAATACTAGTGCTGGATGGATCAGTCCCATGCGAAACTCGAACCCGCGCCCTCAGAGTTTGGCACGAAATCGCCAGCGGTACATGCAAGCGCCCTGGTCTCCGAACTTCCTCTTTTGTGGAAGCTGAGGTGGCCGAGCGGTCTGGGGCGCTTGCATTACTGCTGGCGATTTGGTGCCAAACTCTGAGGGCGCGGGTTCGATTCTCGCATGGGACTGACCCATCCAGCACTAGTATTTGTGCTTTATCAAGAAAGTGACATCCTAAAAACAATTCGATATAAATTTAGAGGATGCCTCAGATGACTGCACGCCAAAGGCACAGGGGTATACTGTAAACTCTGTGTTTCTAAGTGGTGGGGTCTCTCCGTATATTAGCGGGGGTGCTTGAGACCCATGCTTGTTTGTAGCTGCAAGAGCGGTGATCGACATGAAAAAAAGAGAGAACAATTCCTTTCAAGACCAGGAAGAAGTTGAGAAGGTTCACGGGGTGTCTGGTCACCGATACAGTTCTCAGAGGGGGTCTTCATAAAAAGTTGTGAAGCAAAACGGAGCAAGAGAGGGTAAAGATTGAGGACCGTAAACCTGGACTGCGGCGGTGGGACCGGACCACCACTCCCTGAGTACCGGGTACTCGACATCAACCGAGCCGTACGTCGGCTCATACCTTTAATGAATTCTTCTCAAACAGCGAGAAACCGTCATCATCCTTTTTCAGTGCCAACAATTCTTTGCGAAGGAGAACTTCCCACTAAGCCCAACTCTCTCTTTTCTCTTTGTGGTGTCGTTGGTTAAAACGCTCGATGACACTATTTTGTACGATACATTGGAAACCCAATATATTCCGATGCGCTACGAACACTTCCCTGTGCCCTTTCTCTACAACCCCCAAGTGGGCATGCGTGTATCACCGGACCTACATTGATCAGGACATAGCACACAACGATAGCTCATTCACCACCACGTGCCTACCGTACTTTTAACCCACTCCAGTCGTACCCTAGCGACTCAGCGCTTTCTCTACTACTGTTGACATCACCCCTCATGCACCTTTTTTAGACGTGCGTATTTGTGAGGAAGGCCTAGCGAGAGGTGGTTTGAGCAAATACTGACGTACAAGGTATCCTCTTGAAGCTCACACACTACACACTGGGTCCAAGTTTGAGATGACTTGCGCATGGATTTACATGAACCTTTAGGAGTTCTCACTCTATGCCCATACGGCAATCACTAGACCGCCATTCTGTTTCAAAACTGCGTTCTCGGTAAAGCGTCTCACTACCAGTTACGCATGCGCACCCCTCATCCTCTACCCACCATACCCTATGGCGCATGCGTGGACCCAGGTGTCCCGTTGGGGGAAATGTCCATGTTTCTCATCCATCTTGTTTCCGGTGAAGCGTCGAACATTCGGTTGCGCATGTGAAACCGTATTCCCCCACCCACCATACCCTATGGCTCATGTGTGGGAAGCAGGAGTCTGTCATCACTCTCGTTCTCGGTAAAGCGCCCCACTTCCCATTGCGCACTGCCGTCAAACACAGACTCGCCCCAACCAATCAGTAGGCAGTGGGCGATTCTCTACCTGTTAGGGAAACCCACCCTATATTTGAAAGCCTACCAATTGTGGTCTGTGGATTGTATGTGCATGATGAAGAGTCACACTTGTGGTGCCCGATACACACACTCTCACATGCGCAGATTTGTTCAGACTCGTTTATTCCCAGACGAACTCTGACTTATTCCGACACAAAGGAAGGATCACTTCACGTCCGATTACCTTCGTATATCATTAAATCACGTAAAGAAGTGACCTTTGACAAGGCACAATGGAGTTTCCGATGTTCGTTGCGCGCATGTGCGGGGCCAAAAGTCACTTCCGGTCACACGAATTACTGATATACAAAGGCTAAAGGGCATGCAGAGACTAATCCTCTACTACGTAGTTGTTCCTTGGACTGGAGATTATCCGTATTCACAAGATGGCAAAATCCGTTACATATTTGTTGTATACCCACAAATATTTTCAATTCCCACCCCAATTCCCCACACTCCACCCCAGACAGAGCAGAAAAGGCTGGATTTATACTGTTATTAATTGATAAAAGTGTATGGTGACGCCCCTTTTTTATTTCATCTTGGATACAGCAATATCCCACAGGATATATGCTACACTAATGATTACATACTTCTATGAATAATATGTTGAACCCGATTTTTCCTCATTGTTTATTTCACTTGTATCATAGGTTATAATTACTAAAAGATTAAGCCCATTAATTTGTCGCTGATAAAGAAACGATCGTGATCTACTACAGGGTGTGAATCTAGAGGCCTGAAATATCAGTGGGACATCTATCAGGTCACAGGACATGCGTTCGTACATGCAATTGTTTGAAAATAGAAATCTGCCACCCCCTTAATACTCATTCACCATGTTCACATTTGCATTTCCGTTCCAGGGTAGGCATAAATACATGAGGTGTCCTTCCACGGTTTCGTAGTAATGGTCCCGGTCTAATTTCATTATACGATAGACCGCCCATGTTCTGCTATGTCACATAATTCTTCTTGACTTCTTAGCTTATATCCATAATACCATCCTGTTCAGCATTATCAACGCTGCAAACCAGCATTTTCGGATCGATGACTGGGTTGGTCCACACGGGAATTGGGGTCATACAGTAAATTTTGTCCTGCCTCATTTATGCCCCTTGGCTGTGCCTGAAAATCAGGACTCATTTACGAAGAGAAAATCTGACGAAAAGGGGGTAGGTTTACCCACTTTTTTTCGCCTTTTCAAGTTGGTATCGGACCTGGGAACATGGGAATTTTTTTTAATTGAAATCGCAAGTACAGATTTTTCTGGAAATGAGCCAAATTTGACCATTTTTGACGTTTTGAGGGGCTTTCTAGGAAAAATGGAGCAAGCTTGGAGGGGAATGCCAGATTGAAGAATAGTAGTAGTATAAGTGGAAATTCTGTCTTAAAAGTGTGACTGACTTTTTTTGTGGAGGTGACGTCACATCCGGTCACGTCACATCCGGGTCACTTCGGGTGACGTCACTTCCGGTGACGTCGCGGTCCAGCAAGAATGATCTCTCCCTGACCCTAGTGAATGTGAATCTATATGGAGAATGCCTGTATTGGGTGGTCATTTGTATTTTGTTTTCTTGTGGATTTTACTATGGGGTGTGGCATCTTGTTTTTCTCGTCTCACCACGTAGAACACGATGGGAGGGGTAGCGAAGCTAAGCGGTAATTTTTTTTGAAAGGTTCAGGTAGGCCTTGGGTGGACTGGCGCAATGGACAATGTTGGTCCCACTGGGAACCCACTCCTGGACATTTGCGGTATGGGTTGTGGCATCTTGTTTTTCTCGTTTCACCACGTAGAACACGATGGGAGGGGTCTCGAAGCCAAGCTGTGAAATTTTTTGAAAACGTGACTGTGCGCATGCGCACAGGGCAGGCAGATCGAGGTGGACGTTTTAGGGTCTAGGGGGACCCCTAATGATCCGATTGAGTCGTATGAGGTATCAGTGTGAAGCACTCGTGAGGGAGCATCCGACTGGATGGGTATGACGTGGATTCATGGTATTCTGCGCGTGCGCAGTAGATAAGGTTACTGAAATGGATGTTTTAATGTGGAGATGGACCCCTAGTGGCCCGATTGGGTCTTATTTTGAAGTTCTCTTGGGGTAGCGTCGGATTGGACTGGTGTCTATTGCGGCTTCATCATTCTGCGCATGCGCAGTCTGGCCGTAGTATAGAAAGCAGGCATTTTAGGGGTTCGCGGGGAGTCTGTTGGGTGATTGATGGACCATCCGTGGTCCGAATGCGTCGTGTGGGGTGTCATCTTGAAGCTTTCGTGGTTCGGACTTTTAGCTCTCGTGGTGTAAACCACGACTTGAGAGGTGTCCGCGTCATGTGTGTCGTCATTGATGACGTCATCAGTAGGAGGAGTATAGAAAGCAGCGATTTTGGGGGGTGTGAAGGAAGGTGTTTGGGGTAGAGAGGAGTCGTGTGAAGTGTCATCTTGAAGCTCTCGTGGTATAGATCACGACTTGAGGGGTATCCACGTCATCTGTGACGTCATTGGTGAGATCATTAGTAGAAGATGTATAGAAAGTAGCAATTTTTGGGGAATGTGAAGTAAGGTGTTTGAGGTAGAGAGGGACCAATCTTGGTCCGAATGCGTCGTGTGAGGTGTCAAAGTGAAGCACTCGTTGTATAGACCACGACTTTGAGGGGCGTCCACGTCATCTGTGGCGTTATCGGTGACGTCATCAGTAGGAGTAGTAGCGAAAGCGAGCATTTTGGGGGTGTGAAGGAAGATGTTTGAGCGATTGAGGGACCATCCGTGGTCCGAATGCGTCGTGTGGGGTGTCAAATTGAAGCTCTCGTGACGTAGACCACGACTTGAGAGATGTCCACGTCATCTGTGACGTCATGGTGACTTCATCAGTAGGAGTAGTAACGAAAGCGGGCATTTTGGGGGGTGTGAAGGAAGGTGTTTGAGCGATTGAGGGACCATCCATAGTCCAAATGAACCGTGTGGGTGTCAAATTGAAGCTCTCGTGGTGTAGACCACGACTTGATGGTGTTCACGTCATCTGTGACGTCGTTGATGACCTCATCAGTAGGAGTTGTAGCGAAAGCGGGAATTTTCGGGATGTGAAGGAAGGCGTTTGAGCGATTGAGGGACCATCCCTGGTCCAATGCTTAGTGCGAGGTGTCATCTTGTAGCCCTCGGGGTGTAGACCACGACTTGAGGGATGGCCACGTCATCTTTGGCGTCATCAGTAGGAGAAGTAGCGAAAGCGGGCATTTTGGGGGATTTGAAGGAAGCTGTTTAGGTTAGAGATGGACCATCCGTTGTCCAAATGGACCGTGTGAGGTGTCAGATTGAAGCTCTCGTGGTGTAGACCACGATTTGATTGATTTCCATGTGATCTGCGACGTCATTGGTGATGTCATCAGTACGAGTGGTAGCGAAATTTTGATTAGTCGTCCAATACATATGGACTGATGAGGGACACGAGTTAATCTACAGTATATATACAGACACCACCACCACCGCCACCACCACACACCTCTACTACCATCTCCACACACCACCACCACCGCCGCCCTCGGGCGTTAAAAGTGAGCATTTTGGGGGTGTGAGGGAAGGTGTTTGGGGTACAGATGGACCATCCGTGGTCCAAATGGACCGTGTGGGGTGTCATCTTGTAGCTCTCTGCATGTAGCCGACGAATGGTATGGTTATTGTTGGAAGCCGCATCGTGCTACGCATGCGCAGTTGGGCAGTAGTAGCGAAATATGTCATTTTGGATGTGGGAAATGACATGTTTGGGCAATCATTGGACCCACCTTTGGTCCAACTGGACCGGTTTAGGTATCCTAGTGAAGCTTTCGTGGTAATATATTTGCCCAGATGGACCCCTAGTGGCCCGATTGGGTCTTATTTTGAAGTTCTCTTGGGGTAGCGTCGGATTGGACTGGTGTCTATTGCGGCTTCATCATTCTGCGCATGCGCAGTCTGGCCGTAGTATAGAATGCAGGCATTTAGGGGTTCGCGGGGAGTCTGTTGGGTGATTGATGGACCATCCGTGGTCCGAATGCGTCGTGTGGGGTGTCATCTTGAAGCTTTCGTGGCTCGGACTTTTAGCTCTCGTGGTGTAAACCACGACTTGAGAGGTGTCCGCGTCATGTGTGTCGTCATTGATGACGTCATCAGTAGGAGGAGTATAGAAAGCAGCGATTTTGGGGGGTGTGAAGGAAGGTGTTTGGGGTAGAGAGGAGTCGTGTGAAGGGTCATCTTGAAGCTCTCGTGGTATAGATCACGACTTGAGGGGTATCCACGTCATCTGTGACGTCATTGGTGAGATCATTAGTAGAAGATGTATAGAAAGTAGCAATTTTTGGGGAATGTGAAGTAAGGTGTTTGAGGTAGAGAGGGACCAATCCTGGTCCGAATGCGTCGTGTGAGGTGTCAAAGTGAAGCACTCGTTGTATAGACCACGACTTTGAGGGGCGTCCACGTCATCTGTGGCGTTATCGGTGACGTCATCAGTAGGAGTAGTAGCGAAAGCGAGCATTTTGGGGGTGTGAAGGAAGATGTTTGAGCGATTGAGGGACCATCCGTGGTCCGAATGCGTCGTGTGGGGTGTCAGATTGAAGCTCTCGTGACGTAGACCACGACTTGAGAGATGTCCACGTCATCTGTGACGTCATGGTGACTTCATCAGTTGGAGTAGTAACGAAAGCGGGCATTTTGGGGGTGTGAAGGAAGGTGTTTGAGCGATTGAGGGACCATCCATAGTCCAAATGAACCGTGTGGGTGTCAAATTGAAGCTCTCGTGATGTAGACCACGACTTGATGGTGTTCACGTCATCTGTGACGTCGTTGATGACCTCATCAGTAGGAGTTGTAGCGAAAGCGGGAATTTTCGGGGTGAGAAGGAAGGCGTTTGAGCGATTGAGGGACCATCCCTGGTCCAATGCTTAGTGCGAGGTGTCATCTTGTAGCCCTCGGGGTGTAGACCACGACTTGAGGGATGGCCACGTCATCTTTGACGTCATCAGTAGGAGAAGTAGCGAAAGCGGGCATTTTGGGGGATTTGAAGGAAGCTGTTTAGGGTAGAGATGGACCATCCGTGGTCCAAATGGACCGTGTGAAGTGTCAGATTGAAGCTCTCGTGGTGTAGACCACGATTTGATTGATTTCCATGTAATCTGCGACGTCATTGGTGATGTCATCAGTACGAGTGGTAGCGAAATTTTGATTAGTCGTCCAATACATATGGACTGATGAGGGACACGAGTTAATCTACAGTATATATACAGACACCACCACCACCGCCACCACCACACACCTCTACTACCATCTCCACACACCACCACCACCGCCGCCCTCGGGCGTTAAAAGTGAGCATTTTGGGGGTGTGAGGGAAGGTGTTTGGGGTACAGATGGACCATCCGTGGTCCAAATGGACCGTGTGGGGTGTCATCTTGTAGCTCTCTGCATGTAGACGACGAATGGTATGGTTATTGTTGGAAGCCGCATCGTGCTACGCATGCGCAGTTGGGCAGTAGTAACGAAATATGTCATTTTGGATGTGGGAAATGACATGTTTGGGCAATCATTGGACCCACCTTTGGTCCAACTGGACCGGTTTAGGTATCCTAGTGAAGCTTTCGTGGTAATATATTTGCCCAGATGTACCCCTAGTGGCCCGATTGGGTCTTATTTTGACGTTCTCTTGGGGTAGCGTCGGATTGGACTGGTGTCTATTGCGGCTTCATCATTCTGCGCATGCGCAGTCTGGCCGTAGTATAGAAAGCAGGCATTTAAGGGTTCGCGGGGAGTCTGTTGGGTGATTGATGGACCATCCGTGGTCCGAATGCGTCGTGTGGGGTGTCATCTTGAAGCTTTCGTGGCTCGGACTTTTAGCTCTCGTGGTGTAAACCACGACTTGAGAGGTGTCCGCGTCATGTGTGTCGTCATTGATGACGTCATCAGTAGGAGGAGTATAGAAAGCAGCGATTTTGGGGGGTGTGAAGGAAGGTGTTTGGGGTAGAGAGGAGTCGTGTGAAGTGTCATCTTGAAGCTCTCGTGGTATAGATCACGACTTGAGGGGTATCCACGTCATCTGTGACGTCATTGGTGAGATCATTAGTAGAAGATGTATAGAAAGTAGCAATTTTTGGGGAATGTGAAGTAAGGTGTTTGAGGTAGAGAGGGACCAATCTTGGTCCGAATGCGTCGTGTGAGGTGTCAAAGTGAAGCACTCGTTGTATAGACCACGACTTTGAGGGGCGTCCACGTCATCTGTGGCGTTATCGGTGACGTCATCAGTAGGAGTAGTAGCGAAAGCGGCCATTTTGGGGGTGTGAAGGAAGATGTTTGAGCGATTGAGGGACCATCCGTGGTCCGAATGCGTCGTGTGGGGTGTCAGATTGAAGCTCTCGTGACGTAGACCACGACTTGAGAGATGTCCACGTCATCTGTGACGTCATGGTGACTTCATCAGTAGGAGTAGTACCGAAAGCGGGCATTTTGGGGGTGTGAAGGAAGGTGTTTGAGCGATTGAGGGACCATCCATAGTCCAAATGAACCGTGTGGGTGTCAAATTGAAGCTCTCGTGGTGTAGACCACGACTTGATGGTGTTCACGTCATCTGTGACGTCGTTGATGACCTCATCAGTAGGAGTTGTAGCGAAAGCGGGAATTTTCGGGGTGTGAAGGAAGGCGTTTGAGCGATTGAGGGACCATCCCTGGTCCAATGCTTAGTGCGAGGTGTCATCTTGTAGCCCTCGGGGTGTAGACCACGACTTGAGGGATGGCCACGTCATCTTTGACGTCATCAGTAGGAGAAGTAGCGAAAGCGGGCATTTTGGGGGATTTGAAGGAAGCTGTTTAGGGTAGAGATGGATCATCCGTTGTCCAAATGGACCGTGTGAGGTGTCAGATTGAAGCTCTCGTGGTGTAGACCACGATTTGATTGATTTCCATGTGATCTGCGACGTCATTGGTGATGTCATCAGTACGAGTGGTAGCGAAATTTTGATTAGTCGTCCAATACATATGGACTGATGAGGGACACGAGTTAATCTACAGTATATATACAGACACCACCACCACCGCCACCATCACACACCTCTACTACCATCTCCACACACCACCACCACCGCCGCCCTCGGGCGTTAAAAGTGAGCATTTTGGGGGTGTGAGGGAAGGTGTTTGGGGTACAGATGGACCATCCGTGGTCCAAATGGACCGTGTGGGGTGTCATCTTGTAGCTCTCTGCATGTAGACGACGAATGGTATGGTTATTGTTGGAAGCCGCATCGTGCTACGCATGCGCAGTTGGGCAGTAGTAACGAAATATGTCATTTTGGATGTGGGAAATGACATGTTTGGGCAATCATTGGACCCACCTTTGGTCCAACTGGACCGGTTTAGGTATCCTAGTGAAGCTTTCGTGGTAATATATTTGCCCTGACCTTTGTGGACAGTTTTACAGTAACGCCATAACGCCTTAACGCACTATCTGAACGCCTTGACGCCACGCTTTTGACAGATGAGAGAACAACAACAACACGGATGACAATCCAATTATGTTATTATCTTTCCAGTACATCGTACCCACGTCAGGGGAGTCGCGTTATGTATGTTTACAATTCTCCAATTGTCCAATCAGAAGTCGTCGTTTGAGAAAGTTCAATCTTCGTTCGGTGTAATCTAAGCGTCGTCGGGCACGTCGGGATACTGTAACGGCAGTATGTCCTGAAACACTTGTTTGCGCATTTGGGGTGTAGTAAGTAAAGTGGTCATTCATGAGGTGCACAGGGGTATATTTGAGAGATTGAGGTTCTATATCTCATCCAAAGATGGAGTGTAGGGTGTCACCTTGAAGCTCTCGTGGTCTAGATGACACCCTACACTCCATCTTTGGATGAGATATAGAACCTCAATCTCTCAAATATACCCCTGCGCACCTCATGAATGACCACTTTACTTACTACACCCCAAATGCGCAAACAAGTGTTTCAGGACATGCTGCCGTTACAGTATCCTGACCTGCCCGACGACACTTGCGGGATGTCCATGTCATCTGTGACCTCATTGGTGACGTCATCACTACGTGTGGTAGCGAAATTTTGATTAGTCGACCAATATATATGGACTGATGAGGGACAGAGTTAATCCCTATATGTACGGGCACCACCACCACCACACTACCAACACCACCACCACGCACCACTACTACCACCACCACCACCACACACCACTATTACCACCACCACCACACACCACCACACACCACCATCGCCACCACCACCGGACTTTTATACCAAAAATGTGTCAGAATAAACGGCGGTAATTGAACACTGTTCTCAAGGTAATTTCAGGGGCTATGAAGATTCAACACAATTTGTTGAAACTGACAATATTTTTAGCAGTGTACCGATGATCGGTTTTGACTATTTCTGCTTCCAGTTCACGCACGTGTGCCATTCATTTTAAACATTTTTAACTGGTCACATGTTTGCAGTTATCATATGATAAATTCAAGCATGTGATTGAAGATATCCTTGGTTATGTGAATTTATCAAAAGATTAGGATCAGAGTGCCGACACCGCATCGGTGCGCTAAGCCTCATTATGTGCAACGGCTGGACCCGGAGAGAATAGGCAAGGAAAGCCTTTGTGCTCGCGACGATGTAACGATTATTGGCATACCAGAAGTTTTTATCATGCTTCTTCAAAGAGGAACTCTTTGAGGCAGCACGGAACCGGACACCCTCCATCCACTCTATAAAATACTGAGGACACCACACAAGACACAGACAGAACGCAACATGGTGCGAAAAAGAGTTCCTTGCTTGTCAGCAAAGTGCATTGAAGCAACTTTTTTGTTGAAGGTAGCTTTCCTCCCCATCGATCACATGATCGCCACGTGACCAAGTTTCCCCTTAAATTTTACCCGGGGAAACAAATAATGAGGTCAATACGCGTTTAATACTCTTTCCCTACTACTCACGTGAGATCACGAAGAGCCGCATTGATAGCGGCCGTATTCTCAGGGTGGTCATTTTCGGTGTACCCTGCAGGGTTACTATAATCAGGATTCATGGTGCTGCGTGACATGGTTTCGCCAGAACTTGAGAAATAGTGAATAAAGATCGCGAAAACTGCCCCTTTTTATACAAAATTACCCGCCCACGCTCTGAAAAAACCCCGACGATCGACCAAAGTCACCGACGTACTAACAACGTATTTTCCATTCACCAATCACAGACGCACAAAATCGATGCCATGCCAACGTACGGGATGGCCATCTTGAAATTCGCCATCTTGGCCTGACGTAGACCGAACGTTGTGCGGGTGCCATTTTGAGACGAAACAGACCTGGGCGGCCTCATATTCGGGCACGTTGGTGTGGATACTCACATTCGAGAGAATGTAACGCTGGGTCCATTGAGTTTTGGCCGATACCTTCTCTATGGGTTCTAGTGTACCCCTACCTAGCCAAAGCCAGGAACATCAAACACTTCATTAAGAAGACACACAACCACGTCGCTCTATCCACGACTTCACTCCGCTTTCTAGACGTACGAAATTACCTGGCGCCCAACTACAGTTACGATCAGTGGGTCAAAGCCTATGACTGCACCCAGAGGAAAAGCTGCTTTCCATACACCTACATGACTGGTTTCGACAGTCTGGACGACTCGCAACTCCCACCCCAAGATATTTTCTACAACGATCTCAAAGGAGAAGCAATATCCGACACCCTCTATAGCGAACTCCAACAGGTGTGGGTCCGTGAAGGTATGCAAACTCGCCGAGATTTCCTCATCTATTACAACAATTTGGATGTCGTCCCTTTTCTCGAAGCGACCGACAAAATGCCCGCCTTTACCGAGATATGGGTGTCGACGTGTTCAAAGAATGTGTAAGCATTCCCGGTCTGACCCTGCGGTATTTGTTCCAGGATTTACCCACCTTCTTCGCTCTCATCGAACAGAATGACGCCGACATGTTTGACTGTTTGAAGGAAATATAGTGGGCGGTCCCAGTATTATATTCCATCGGTACCATGAGAAAGAGCCGATTCGATGCCAATGCCCTCTACCTATCGTGTTTGGGTAAACCCATGCCGGCCGGTCATTATACTCGGTGGCTGCATGAGGGACGTGAATTCAAAGCCCAACGTTCTACAAAACATGAAGCAGAACAATGGCTGGATTGGAAAAGTGAGCGATGAGGTGTCACCATCCGTCACCAAAGCAGTCACACGGAAAACGAATCGGCGATCGGCGTTTTCCCGCGGACGGACTCGCCATCATCAATAAAATACCAGCCTTGTTCTAGTTCCATGGCTATTATTGGCACGGGCATGAGTGTTCGATGACAGGAGGGTGCTATAACGAGCGCCGTGGACTGACCCCGACCGCCTTACGTCAAGAAGTAGATCAGAACCGTGACTACATCCAGGGGTTGGGGTACGATTACCACGCGGTGTGGGAATGTGAGTTCCACCAGATGCAACGCCGTCAACCTGACTTGTACACCTTCATACACGCCCATGATCGGCTGCTGGATTACCGGACTATTATCACCATGACCGACATCCTACGCAATGTTCAGATCTCTACGTCGAATGTGATGTTCACGTCCCTGACCACCTGAAAGACACCTTCGCCGAATGTCCGCCCATCTTTAACAACATCAAGGTGGGACGAGACGACGTCGGACCCACCATGCGGGTGTATGCCGGAGAACATAATGTACTGACACGACCGCGGCGTATGTTAATCGGCAGTATGTTTGGTGAGAAGATCCTGCTGGGCACTCCTCTACTGCGTGGTACCGGAGTCATTGTCTCGAAGTCACCCAAATATACCAAGTGATAGAGTTCACCCCGAGGCTTGTTTCAAGAGGTTTGCGGACGACGTGATCACCGCCCGTCGCGAGGGGGATGCCGACCTCAGTAAAGCTATCATCGAAGAAACGATGCAGTTGCTTGGCAACAGTGCTATGGTAAAACCGTAATCAACCAGGACCGCCACGTCAACATCCACATTTGTACAACAAAACAAGCCAGCAAACGCATTAACTCTCCACTGTTTCGCAAGGCGAATCTCATTGACGACACCACCTACGAAGTCACTTCAGCCAAAAAGACCATCACGTACAACCTACAGCTACAAATCGGGTGCATAGTATACCAGCTGGTAAAACTGTGGATGCTGGAATTCCTATATGACTTCATGGGTGTGTATTTCGACCAATCAGACTGGCAGTTGATGGAGATGGACACCGATTCCGGGTACATGGCCGTTTCCAATCCGGACTGGGAATGCTTAGTGAGACCGAAACTACGAGCGCAGTATGAAGCGGAACGAGATGAATGGCTGCCGAGAAAAGACAACTAGAAGTATGATAAAAGGACCCCTGGCCTCATCAAGTTAGAATGTAGCTGTGAGGCCATGATCGCCCTGTGCTCAAAAACGTAGTATTGCGACAGTGGAGACAACAACAAATTCAGCTGTAAAGGGGTCAGTCGTTGGGATAATAACATCACCAATCACACATCACCTCGATGCACTCCTGAGCCAGGCCAGTGCCAGTGGAACCAATAAAGGATTCCGTATCGTCCAGAACCAGATGCGCTCGTACACCCAGGAGCGGGACGCCTTCGCCTTCTTCTACACCAAGCGCAAAGTTCTCTCTGATGGTGTGACCACAACGTATTTGGACATTTAGGGTCATAAATATGCTAAATATGGACTTACACTGCATATATTCCACTGGACTTCTATTGTTATAATAAGGGGAAATAACTGTTGTATATATGTTGTGTTCTTGACAACAACGTATCTGGATATTTAGAGTGATACCCCTATAAAAATATGGATGGACTTACACTGTAGATATTCCACTGGACTTCTAATGTTATATGAAGGGGTAATAACTGTTGTATATATGTTGTGTTGTCTGTTATATAATAATTTTTCCCTACAATGGGATTTGTGGGGGGTTTTTTTTTTTGAATACCGTAGTTAACCATTTGAAAGAGCTAATTGGGTTGTATTGACCTTGGCGACTGATTCTTGTATTTATGGCAAGGTGAAATTGGGTCGGATTGGCCTTTGTGTCCTTAAAGTCTAAAATTCCCGCTGATTGACTTCTGAGTCCGGTCACGTGACGGGAAATGACCATTTGACCCCTGTGCACCTTTATTAATATCCATAAAGCTGAAATTCGATCCACTTGGCCTATTTCCGACAGGGGACGCCACCAGTCTTGTGACAACTTCCGGTCACGTGATCGGAACCGAAAGTGACGTCACAAGACTGGTGGCGCCCCCTGTCGGAAGTAGGTCAAGTGGGTCGAATTTCAGCTCTATATACTACTATCCTCTCAAATCGGTCAGCTTTTTAGCTAGAGTGTAGGTCTTTCTACACTTCCAACACATTCAGATGATCGTTACCTTGACAATCAGTTTCATGACTGGAAAACATGTCTGTAAATCTGTAGATACTGAAATCCAAAACTAGAGAAGTTATTTATTTGCTGGGTTGGGTTTCTTGAATTTGTTGTGCATTCGTGGTACTTACAGCCAGGTCGAGGTTACATTGACAATGATTTATACAGATGGGATAACATCTGCACAAGTCCAGGTGTTCCCAAAATCCTCGCAGAGGGTTATATACCTGGACCTTTTTGGTGATTCGGACGAGTTCTTGAGTAGTCGTGTCTATTACACAATCTCGTACATTTCATTCCTCCAGTTGTTTTGAATGAGCGTGTCGGTATCGGAAGCTTGCGGTTTTCGCTTTGACACCCGATGTCGATTTCAGCCTAACTTCAAAGGTAGTCTGGCCGGCGATGAAATTCAAACCAGTCAAACTCAAGCCTCGTTGCTGATTGGCCTGATGAGCTGCTTTAGCGCGCGTACTGATTGGTTCGACCCCTCGAGCTATTTATATCCAGAACTGCTATGGCTAACTAACAAAGCCAGTGTATCGATCGTAACCTATCGATTGATACACTGGCTCGCGAGGATGATGGGATAATGGGTAGCCCAGGAATGGCTGTAGTCTCGAATGGCTGTGTAATCGACTACGAAGAAAAGCCACGCCCACCTACACAGCAAAGGTTCTATAGCTAGGATAATGGGATACCGGGGTAAATCCGTTGATACTTTCCAAAATATTTTCATTTTTTAATTCGTTTTTTTTTTTTTAAATTGGTTAGTATTTGGGAGTTGGAATATTGGTCCCAGTATTTGGGAGTTGGGGAAAATGTGTTAAGTTAGGAATAGGATTTATTTAATTGCCTTTAATCTGTTATATTCAAACGGAGTGACTCTATTTACCCGGTACTAAACAAATATATTCGAAGGATGTGATTTAAGATTGATTGATCCATATCACAGAAGACTATTATTTAACGTCACTTTCAACTATATTTCAATCATATCACGACGTTTGGGTCCTATTCCTTTTCACACCCGGAAACCACACATGCAGGGTCTTATTTCTTTTTACACCCGAGAACCCCACATAATCAGCAGTATGTCACAAAGCTAGGGTGAAACTCATTGATGGCTCAGGTGTCAGCAGACAACTTGACATATTCCTACGAAGTAGGCTACAGATCGCAAATTGTCCGGTAATGAGTCAGTGAGTCCATACGAATCCTTTCGTCGGCAAAATAAGGAGAACCATTGACATTAGAACATTTATTTTTGGCATGAACGTGCATTAGGGAATTGTTACCAGCAAGTTCTGATCTGAAATAATTCTGATTAAAATTAGATTGATAATTAACACTTCAGTCTATTGTTATAGATATATGTGAACTGTAGCCTTTAACGTGTATCCTATTTCACATTGGCCACATCATGCAGGCTTCAAATTCAGGTCAAATTACTCACGGCTAAAAATACCCTGTCCTACACACATGCATGGCCCTATTACTGAGGTTACTCTTAACTACTGGTCTTGAGTTGAATTACCGTAAACTACATAAATGCTACCTTTCTACTATAGTACTATATAAATGAGCAGTGTGACTAACGTCACAGGACCTACGAAGTACAGTAGGCATTAGGACTCGAACGCGAAATGAACACTTGGAAATCCCCACACCCAGTTGAAATCCTGCCTATATTAAGATGGGCACCGCCCAGTAATCGCCAGTGATTTTCATCAAAAATCACCAGAAATTTTCATCAAAAGCAGGTCAGCTCAGAACTTGTTGGTAACAGTCTCCTAATGCGCCTTCATTCCAAAATAAATAACGATCGCCCATTTAATTTTACAATTTTTTAATTAAAGGAAACAGATTGAATAATATAGGTTCAGTAGATTTCAAGCTTTACGTGTGAAAATACATTTACATATCTTTAATGGTTTTCAGTGCCCTTGTCCAGGATCAAAACAACTTTTTGAATCGCATTATTTCCCCAACAATACAACAAATTTTTATATATAGTACTATAGTAGAAAGGTAGCATTTATGTAGTTTACGGTAATTCAACTCAAGACCAACACCTTCTCTGCACAAGATAATAATGATTCTATGTCATTCTCCTGAGCATAACCGGTACAAAGACATACAGTGGGACAGGGTATTTTTAGCTGTGGGTAATTTGACCTGAATTTGAAGCTGATGTGGCCAATGTGAAATAGGATACACGTTAAAGGCTACAGTTCACATATATCTATAACAATATACTGAAGTGTTAATTATCAATCTAATTTAAATCAGAATTATTTCAGATCAGAACTTGCTGGTAACAATGCCCTAATGCACGTTCATGCCAAAAATCAAGGTTCTAATGTCAACGGTTCTCCTTATTTTGCCGACGAAAGGATTCGGATGGACTCACTCATTACCGGACAATTTGCGATCTGTAGCCTACTTCGTAGGAATAAAAATTTGTTGTATTGTTGGGAAAACATGAGCAGTGTGACTAACGTCACAGGACCTACGAAGTACAGTAGGCATTAGGACTCGAACGCGAACAAAAATCACCAGAAATTTCCATCAAAAATAGGTCAGCTCAGAACTTGTTGGTAACAGTCTCCTAATGCGCCTTCATTCCAAAATAAATAACGATCACCGATTTAATTTTACATTTTTTTTTTAAAGGAAACAGATTGAATAATATAGGTTCACTAGATTTCAAGCTTTACGTGTGAAAATACATCTACATCTCTTTAGTGGTTTTTAGTGCCCTTGTCCAGGATCAAAACAACTTTTTAAATCACATTATTTTCCCAACAATACACCAAATTGTTATATATAGTACTATAGTATAGAAAGGTAGCATTTATGTAGTTTACGGTAATTCAACTCGAGACCAACACCTTCTATGCACAAGATAATAATGATTCTATGTGATTCTCCTGAGCATAACCGGTACAAAGACGAATAAATAGCGTCTCTACATCACGTTGTTATCTAGATATATGAGACAACACATTTTGGGTATCGGCAATCTGATGAATGTACTATTCCGGTTTCCTTGTTTCACATTATATTCTATGGCAGTTGATCGGTGATTTTCTTTATGATAAACGTTAAACCACCTCAGCTTCGTTGTGCAAACAGCGCTGAATTTTTGAGGGTATATGCAGTGGGGTATTTTTAGCCGGAGAGTAACTGATAGGGCTAGTCATTAAATGTGATAAAACGCTGGAGCAAAACGGACCACAGTTTTCTTGGCAATGATGACATGTTTGGATGTGAAACAGGATACACGCTACAGGCTACAGCTTACATATATATAACAATATACTGAAGTGTTAATTATAAATCTAATTTTAATCAGAATTATTTCAGATCAGAACTTGCTGGTAACAATGCCCTAATGCACGTTCATGCCAAAAATCAAGGTTCTAATGTCAACGGTTCTCCTTATTTTGCCGACGAAAGGATTCGGATGGACTGACTCACTCACTCATTACCGGACAATTTGCGATCTGTAGCCTACTTCGTAGGAATAATGCGATTCAAAAAGTCGTTTTGATCCTGGACAAGGGCACTGAAAACCATTAAAGATATGTAAATGTATTTTCACACGTAAAGCTTGAAATCTACTGAACCTATATTATTCAATCTGTTTCCTTTAATGAAAAAATTGTAAAATTAAATCGGCGATTGTTACATGAGCAGTGTGACTAACGTCACAGGACCTACGAAGTACAGTAGGCATTAGGACTCGAACACGAACTGAACTCTTGGAAATCCCCACCCCCAGTTGAAATCCTGCTCATATTAAGATGGGCACCGCTCAAGTCAGAATCGCCAGTGCTTTTCATCAAAAATCACCAGAAATTTTCATCAAAAATAGGTCAGCTCAAAACTTGTTGGTAACAGTCTCTTAATGCGCCTTCATTCCAAAATAACTAACGATCGCCGATTTAATTTTACAATTTCTTAATTAAAGGAAACAGATTGAATAATATAGGTTTAGTAGATTTCAAGCTTTACGTGTGAAAATACATTTACATCTCTTTAATGGTTTTCAGTGCCCTTGTCCAGGATCAAAACAACTTTTTGAATCACATTATTTTCCCAACAATACAACAAATTTTTATATATAGTACTATAGTAGAAAGGTAGCATTTATGTAGTTTACGGTAATTCAACTCAAGACCCTACACCTTCTATGCACAAGATAATAATGATTCTATGTGATTCTCCTGAGCATAGCCGGTAAAGACGAATAAATAGCGTCTCTACATCTTCTGTAATAGGGCCATATGGCATAGTGGACTATTTCAATGACAGGGTATTTTTAGACGGACAGTAACTGATACTCATTGGCGATAAAACGCTGGAGCAAAACAGACCAGTTTTCTTGGCAATGATGAAATGATTGGATGTGAAAGAGGATACATGTTACAGGCTAAACCTTACATATATATATAGCAATATATTGAAGTGTTAATTATAAATCTAATTTTAATCAGAATTATTTCAGATCAGAACTTGATGGTAACAATGCCCTAATGCACGCTCATGCCAAAAATCAAGGTTCTAATGTCAACGGTTCTCCTTATTTTGCCGACGAAAGGATTCGGATGGACTCACTCATTACCGGACAATTTGCGATCTGTAGCCTACTTCGTAGGAATTTATTTTGGAATGAAGGCGCATTAGGAGACTGTTACCAACAAGTTCTGAGCTGACCTACTTTTGATGAAAATTTCTGGTGATTTTTGATGAAAATCACTGGCGATTCTGACTTGGGCGGTGCCCATCTTAATATAGGCAGGATTTCAACTGGGGGTGGGGATTTCCAAGAGTTCAGTTCGCGTCCGAGTCCTAATGCGATTATGCCTACTGTACTTCGTAGGTCCTGTGACGTTAGTCACACTGCTCATGTCTGTAGATGCACATACATAAACACACGGAGATATTTGCGCTTCATATCATTATTGTGTACATGGTCTATACCTCACTAAAAATAATATTAGACACAAATGCGTTTCACACGGACTTTTACTAAAAGCTTTCAAAGACGACTGCGTCCATCGTCTGAGTCTTTTACACATTTGTCAATAATATTTGGGGTGGTGTATATATACTGTTTGGGCTGAGGTTTGCACAAATGAAAATAATTTTGATATCATAAAAAGAATTTTGGTATATAATTTTTTTTATATTTTTTGTCAGAAATAATTTTTTTTCATATCGAAAGTAATTTTTGATATCAAAAATAACTGAAGAAATATCTAAACGGCTTGCCATATGCTGACGGCTAAATTTTCTTTCTCTCAAACATTATACTTCCAAAATCTGCCACATTTAACTGGTTTTGTATCAGGGAACTCCAGAAGTTAACCAAGTTGATATGGTACACATGATAGACATATATTAAATTATCAAGTAGAGCGAGCCTGTGAAATGGAGCATGCAATTTGCAGGGGATTTTGTCAACATTGTTTAACGTCAGCCTTAGGCCTACACAAACTATTTTTACCGCAAGTTCAGCATATTTCGTATATTCAATACCGAAAACAAACAGAAACCCCGACATCCGTCCGATGAGCTTAATATCATTCGGTGCCGATTATTGTCTTTGTTTATTGGGGACCACACTCCTACACATGAGCAGTGTGACTAACGTCACAGGACCTACGAAGTAGAGTAGGCATTAGGACTCGATCGTATTTTCATTGAGATATGATGTGACCCCCCTACGGTACGTTTCATCTTAATATGGTACATGTACAACCTTCCATAACAGCCACAGGTTCTCTTTATAACATGCCTTTTGTGAGATTGAGCAAGATTATATTCTGGGGATGTGTTCGTGCCACAAAAAATGAAAGTATATTGGTGAATGTTCTGGTCATTTAGTGATCCGGCCCTGGTACATCGCCAAAGAAGACCTTCAGCAGAAAGCTAGTAAGGCTTTGTTCAAAATACATAGAGCACTATCTGGAACCAATCCACCACCAAATATATATAACCAACTTTTCGAAACACTGATTAAACCTATTGCACTATACAATTCAGAAATATGGAGTTCGGAACTCTACGGAAATCTAAAAAATCGTGACATAAACTCATTTACGGAAGTTTGTGAAACAGAACCATTTGAACGACTACATAACAAGTTTTGCAAAATGAACTTGCAAGTTAGTAAAAACTCTGTCAACATCGCATGTAAAGCAGAATTAGGTCGCTTCCCCATTATAGTAGATATAAACGACATTGTCGTAAAGTATGCTCATTATTTAGATAACATACCAGCAGACAGACCCTTTTACACGACGCATTTCAATGTAGTAAATCATTATACGATATAAACATTGGTTGGCATAACTATGCCTATAATGTCTTAAACAAAAGCGATATCTGTAATATCTCTAACCTCCAGTAAAAAATACTTTCAGGACGTAAAGGAACAATTTAAAAGAAATTATGTTACATACTTCAATGAAAAGTTAAAAACATCAGAAAAACTGTTATACTACAAACACTTAAAGGGTGCTAGTGATTACAGAATGGCTGATTATCTGCTTATGCTGAACAACTCGCATTATAGACAGGCAGTGTGCAAATTGAGAATTTGTGCACATCGTTTGGAAATTGAGACTGGTCGATATAGAAATAAAAATAACTATATAGACAGAAGCGACAGAATCTGTAGATTATGTAACATATCAGCGGAAGATGGATTTCATTTTATCATGAAATGCCCTAAACTAAAACGTCACCGAAGCCTCTTATTGGAGAAACTGATACAGGCACACCCCGAAACGACCTTCATGACAGAACTAGAGCAATTTTTGTTGATACTCGATTGCCCGAGTGCGATTGCACCACTCGTTGGACAGTTTTGTACGAGATGTTGGAAGAGCGTCGACATCTCTTATCCACCTCACCCACTGCCACACTATAACATATTATTGTTCAATATTGTTATAATTCATTGACTCGTTTGTATTTCATGTGCTCATACGTGAAATAAAATATCAGTAGTACATCAAGCAGTTGAATAGACTCGGAGTTAAACGTCTATAAATAGTTCGCTCAGCTGTGTTGAGGTCGCTGTCCTCAGATCTGCGGTTGAATCCAACAGCGAGAGAGCACCAGGCATGCCAGGGCTGTTCCCAATCTATAACAATATACTGAAGTGTTAATTATAAATCTAATTTTAATCAGAATTATTTCAGATCAGAACTTGCTGGTAACAATGCCCTAATGCTCGTTCATGCCAAAAATCAAGGTTCTAATGTCAACGGTTCTCCTTATTTTGCCGACGAAAGGATTCGGATGGACTGCCTGACTGACTCACTCATTACCGGACAATTTGCGATCTGTAGCCTACTTCGTAGGAATATAGGCCTACAATGTAGGCCAGTACTATGTCAATACCGCGACAAATATGACATTGATTGTGATGCAGTTTTGAGAAATCTTGTTAGCCTACTTTTGATTTCTCTACACGGAAACTGTCAACATTTTTTTGAACACTTGCACCTGTTTCGTGTGGGTTATTTGAGACTACGTGACATGAGAGGGCGAAGTATTATAGTGACCAAAGTATAATTTACTGAAGACTGGATAACATGGCAGTGTGACTAACGTCACAGGACCTACGAAGTACAGTAGGCATTAGGACTCGAACGCGAACTGAACTCTTGGAAATCCCCACCCCCAGTTGAAATCCTGCCTATATTAAGATGGGCACCGTCCAAGTCAGAATCGCCAGTGATTTTCATCAAAAATCACCAGAAATTTTCATCAAAAGTTGGTCAGCTCAGAACTTGTTGGTAACAGTCTCCTAATGCGCCTTTATTCCAAAATAAATAACACTCGCCGATTTAATTTTACAATTTTTTAATTAAAGGAAACAGATTGAATAATATAGGTTCAGTAGATTTCAAGCTTTACGTGTGAAAATACATTTACATCTCTTTAATGGTTTTCAGTGCCCTTGTACAGGATCAAAACAACTTTTTGAATCACATTATTTTCCCAACAATACAACAAATTTTTATATATAGTACTATAGTAGAAAGGTAGCATTTATGTAGTTTACGGTAATTCAACTCAAGACCAACACCTTCTATGCACAAGATAATAATGATTCTATGTCATTCTCCTGAGCATAACCGGTACAAAGACGAATAAATAGCGTCTCTACATCACGTTGTTATCTAGATATATGAGACAACACATTTTGGGCATTGGCAATCTGATGAATGTACTATTCCGGTTTTCTTGTTTCACATTATATTCTATGGCGGTTGATCGATGATTTTCTTCATTGATAAACGTTAAACCACCTAGCTTTAACTAATTCTGCTAGGCTGTCTTCATTCAGACTGTACAGCCTACACAGTCCACAGAAAATACACCGCACATTCTTGTACTCCCAGCCTTATCCCATTTGATGGCAAGTTTATGGGGCTGTTTAATGTCTAAGCTAGGAAATGTTCCAGGGTAGTGGACAGGCATGCAATAATATACTATATCTGCTATACAGGACACCGACCACTGTAACTTGATGTGACAAGCAGCAGAGTAGAAACCGGCCTTATCTCAGTGGGCTTGGATATAAATCACTGTTAAAAACCACAAGGCTGGGATGGAGCCTCTCTGTGTTTGTTCCAAGGACAAGCCTTAATGACTTTTAAATCCACTGATAAGGAGGTCCCATGGCTTCATGGTCATAAAAGGAACATGATACTGTTAAAGGCCACATGGATGGTATGCATTTATAACAATATACTGAAGTGTTAATTATAAATCTAATTTTAATCAGAATTATTTCAGATCAGAACTTGCTGGTAACAATGCCCTAATGCACGTTCATGCCAAAAATCAAGGTTCTAATGTCAACGGTTCTCCTTATTTTGCCGACGAAAGGATTCGGATGGACTGACTCACTCACTCATTACCGGACAATTTGCGATCTGTAGCCTACTTCGTAGGAATATTATGATAGCGTCGCCCAGACTCCATCAAGACCGTCTGTTGATGCTCAATGAGATAAGCGGCATAGTCAAAGATATCAGTGTAGTGTTGTATGGGGACCAAGTGACCATAAACTCTCTGTCTCCCTGTATGTGCGGAACAAATTATGATAAATAAGTAATTACATGGCAGTGTGACTAACGTCACAGGACTACGAAGTACAGTAGGCATTAGGACTCGAACGCGAACTGAACTCTTGAAAATCCCCACCCCCAGTTGAAATCCTGCCTATATTAAGATGGGCACCGCCCAAGTCAGAATCGCCAGTGATTTTCATCAAAAATCACCAGAAATTTTCATCAAAAGTAGGTCAGCTCAGAACTTGTTCGTAACAGTCTCCTAATGCGCCTTCATTCCAAAAATAAATAACGATCGCCGATTTAATTTTACAATTTTTTAACTAAAGGAAACAGATTGAATAATAAAAAGTTCAGTAGATTTCAAGCTTTATGTGTGAAAATACATTTACATCTCTTTAATGGTTTTCAGTGCCCTTGTACAGGATCAAAACAACTTTTGGAATCACATTATTTTCCCAACAATACAACAAATTTTTATATATAGTACTATAGTAGAAATGTAACATTTATGTAGTTTACGGTAATTCAACTCAAGACTAACACCTTCTATGCACAAGATAATAATGATTCTATGTCATTCTCCTGAGCATAACCGGTACAAAGACGAATAAATAGCGTCTCTACATCACGTTGTTATCCAGATATATGAGACAACACATTTTGGGTATCGGCAATCTGATGAATGTACTATTCCGGTTTTCTTGTTTCACATTATATTCTATGGCGGTTGATCGGTGATTTTCTTCATTGATAAACGTTAAACCACCTCAGCTTCGTTGTGTGAATCGGAATTGCTGTGATATACCAACACACTCCGTGGCAGTGATTCTGTATCCCCTAATCAAGGAATCAAAATGGATCAAGATTTGAAATGACAAGAGAAATTTAGACATATTTTGTTTACACATGTAATTTTTTGTTCAAATTATATCCAAGTGTGATATATAGTCAATATTCAAGAGGTACAAAAAAAAACCCCAAAGTATGTCCTCATTTTCACATCCATGCCAAGAAATACTGCATTGAAAAGGGTCCATTTAGCCTACCCTGTTTTATCGCTCTAATCAGCAAATGGCGGGATCATATTTCTGCTGTCAAAATTGTATTTCCCTCCAAAGTCTTAACCCTTGAATCCAAGTCACACACTCTCTGTTTAATAGGGCCATGTGGCATACAGTGGAAAGGGGATCAATGACAGGGTATTTTTAGCAGCAGTGGGTAATTTGACCTGAATGTGGTCAGTGATGAAGTGTTTGGATGTGAAATAGGATACACGTTAAAGGCTACAGTATACATTTATCTATAACAATATACTGAAGTGTTAATTATAAATCTAATTTTAATCAGAATTATTTCAGATCAGAACTTGCTGGTAACAATGCCCTAATGCACGCTTATGCCAAAAATCAAGGTTCTAATGTCAACGGTTCTCCTTATTTTGCCGACGAAAGGATTTGGATGGACTGACTGACTGCCTGACTGACTGACTCATTACCGGACAATTTGCGATCTGTAGCCTACTTCGTAGGAATAACCACAAGTACATGTATTTGTTTTACCATGCATTAAACTCTGAAGCGCTGGTTACATGTTGCCATAGGTTATCCATTTAATCATGGTACATATTACAGCACAGAGAAAATATTACAGCACAGAGAAAATATTACAGCACAGACAAAATATTACAGCACAGAGAAAATATTACAGCACAGGCAAAATATTACAGCACAGAGAAAATATTACAGCACAGAGAAAATATGAAAATATTACAGCACAGAGAAAATATTACAGCACAGAGAAAATATTACAGCACAGAGAAAATAGCACAGAGAAAATATTACAGCACAGAGAAAATATTACAGCACAGAGAAAATATTACAGCAGACAAAATATTACAGCACAGAGAAAATATTACAGCACAGGCAAAATATTACAGCACAGACAAAATATTACAGCACAGAGAAAATATTACAACACAGAGAAAATATTACAGCACTGAGAAAATATTACAGCACAGACAAAATATTACATCACAGAGAAAATATTACATCACAGGCAAAATATTACAGCACAGAGAAAATATTACATCACAGAGAAAATATTACAGCACTGAGAAAATATTACAGCACAGACAAAATATTACATCACAGAGAAAATATTACATCACAGGCAAAATATTACAGCACAGAGAAAATATTACAACACAGAGAAAATATTACAGCACTGAGAAAATATTACAGCACTGAGAAAATATTACATCACAGGCAAAATATTACAGCACAGAGAAAGAAAATATTACATCACAGGCAAAATATTACAGCACAGAGAAAATATTACATCACAGAGAAAATATTAGAGAAAATATTACAGCACAGAGAAAATATTACAGCACACAAAATATTACAGCAGACAAAATATTACAGCACAGAGAAAATATTACAGCACAGACAAAATATTACAGCACATAGAAAATATTACAGCACAGAGAAAATATTACAGCACAGACAAAATATTACATCACAGAGAAAATATTACATCACAGAAAAAATATTACAGCACAGAGAAAATATTACAGCACAGAGAAAATACAGCACAGACAAAATATTACATCACAGAGAAAATATTACAGCACACAGAAAATACAGCACAGACAAAATATTACATCACAGAGAAAATATTACAGCACACAGAAAATACAGCACAGACAAAATATTACATCACAGAGAAAATATTACATCACGGAGAAAATATTACAGCACAGAGAAAATATTACATCACAGAGAAAATATTACATCACAGGCAAAATATTACAGCACAGAGAAAATATTACATCACAGAGAAAATATTACATCACAGGCAAAATATTACATCACGGGCAAAATATTACATCACGGGCCTAATCATTGGGAGAGAGAGAGAGAGAGCATAAGATTTAATGTTACATTCAGTAATATTTCAGCTACATATAATACAGCGATTACATGGCTATACGTGTTACACGGTTATATAACAATTTTACAGCAGACTACAATTGATATTTTCAATTCAGCCACAGCCTTTAAAATTTATGTATCCCGATACTTTTATGAATGATTCAACTTAATACCTTCATTTTACATAAAATTTACCTATTAACTTTCATTTTGCATATACCACGGATTCATACACGTCAGTTCTACATACTGAATTTCAGTTTGTAGATTGAGTTTTAAAACTCTATTTTTCAGTTCAAAACTTTTTTTAGTAAAAAATCAATAGTTTTCACCAAAATATTTATACTCAATTTGTGTGTTGGAAACTGAATTTTCAAACTTTGGAAACTGAATTTTCAAGCTTCGTAAATTCGAAATTTCAATACCCGGTTGTCGGGAAATCATCCCATGGTCGCGGAAGCACATGTGAATCTGTCGGCAGCAACAACAACGTCAAATGCAAACTCCGTCAGCTGCTCTGTATTCACCTCGGACGACTTAGTCTGTTAACAGGATATATTGACATCCGAGACTAGTTTATCCGAGGTAATTTTAGTTACATCGACGTATCTTATCTTATCTTATAAAAAATAAAAGCGCGTTTTTTATATTTCCGTGGAAGAATCCTGAATACTTACGAACCGTAACTTCACTAAACAATCGACAAGTCGCCATTTTTTGGGGGGTTTCAGTTTCGTTCCTTCCAACGCAGGGCGATACAAACGATACTGAATAAACACACATTGTTTTCGTAGAATGTCAATCGTAAGTATTTTTTTGTGTATTCTGTGTGGTCTGTCTTGAGACAGTAATACTAAATATTACTGTATCATTTTCACTTTGGTTTGATCAAATGAAAGTTGACACAAACGTACAGCGTGCGTTTTGAGAACAGGACAAGGGAGTGAACTCTTCCTACGGTGAGAGAGCCGTTTGCTTGCAAGCGTTTTGAAGTGTTTCGTTGTTGTTTTTTCCTTCTTTTTTTTTTTGTTAACCATATTCTATCAAAATAATATCATCCTCAAGATTCCTATTATTTGTGTAATCCAATACAATCATTGTGTATATAAATAATATATATATAATCATCATTTTATAAACCAGTGTGATTTTTCATACTGGTGGTCATTTGTAATTAAATAATATCTCAATATTTTCACAATAACTGGAACTTCACGTATGTCATCACAGGATTTTTATATTTATTAATTCACTGCTTTTGTTAAATGTTTCCATAATTAAAATTATTTTTCTGTCAATGTTAAGTTTTGGATAATGGTTTCTTCAAATTTTATTTTGGGTCTAAATTAATAGATAATGGAGTTTTTATGGTATCAATATATATATTTTTTTTAATTACCACCTTACAAGCTGGGCCATATTTGTATACTGAAATTGGATGTGTGTTTGTATATTATTCAGACAGTCCTGTGTGGAAGTTGGAAAAAGGAATTAAAAGTTCTTTTATGTATTGTTGATTGATTCAGATATAACAGCTTTCAGAGAGGGAAATAGTTAACCCTCCTCACTGCATGTATATGAGAACTACATGTACATGTATATATAAATGAAAACCAGTACCGGCAGCATTACAAAGTTTTACCTGATTGATACCTGAAGTATTACTCGTATACAACTTGAATAAATCTAACATAATTTGTTCATGTATCCTGGATACCTGAAAACATAATGATGGAAACGAGTAAATGCAATCAACGACACAAAACAGTCTTTGCGAGGAAGGGCGAGCGATCGCTCGCGCTCGCGCCCACACACGCCCAAAGACCTCCAGGCGACCGATTTATCACTCGGCGGCCCATAATTGTAACGAAATCCAGCAAAATGGTATCATAAAACAATAGAATCGCCTCCCATAAAACTTTAATTTCCAACGAGCGTATCTCCGATATAAACTCAAACCGACAAACGGCAAACAGAAAGCGGAAAAAAACTTAGATTTTTGACATGCGCATATCGCGAACGTCCTGACCAAAAACCTTTTGCAAAGGGATGCACGATTGGCTTATTAAGGACACAACGAGCACGATCATTGGTTCATCATCTGTTACAGGGAAATTAGCGAGCACGTGTTATCATTTGCGTACACCTCGCCATCCATAAGATGGCTTGCGAATCGTGTGTCTCCATCATCGCGGAGCGATATCCAGTACTTTACCGGATTCTGTTCGGCCTTCATCGGGCGGAGAACAGACCCGAGAAATCTGATAAATTACAGGTTTTCATACCACTTCTGAAACAGATATTGCCTAGGCTTACAAAATATATAGGTACGTATAACTTTCATATCATCCAAGAGGTGTGGTGGATCTGAAATTTTGAACAAGTAGTTCATCACATGACTCGAAAATGGCGAGTTACGTTGGGGTTACGTCGTTAGACTTTAGTTGATTGGCTGACAAAGTCACGTGGTATTGATTTATGGAAATTTTCTTCTGCAGTTGCCGAAAGTAGGCTGAACATGGATACACACGATCCCAGGGTCAGTCTTACCACGTATAGATGACCGAAATGGTTACAGGTTGCACGTGTTATCTCTGGGCAGGCAGTTTGTATTTGCTTTTGTTGTTGTACCGACGAGAGCTGCGAAAGATCAGCGTTTTTTGACATCCAGCCTCCGTGTTTTGCTCGAGCGATAATCCTGTTGAACATTTCTTGTATCGTCTCTTTAGCGATGGCAGGCATTCCGAAAGGAAACAAAGTGGAGCTGAAAACCTTCAACAACTGGGGAACAGCCGTTCAATAACACATTGGTTTTACAACCGAGGAGACAGATGGTCGGCAGTACGTCACATTCGTCTGGTGCAAGCTGTGTGCACGGTATAAGACAAGATCACCGAACATCCTAATCTTCGCGAGGCGGCCAAAAAATTCCATAACGAAGAGTAATATCTTGAGGCACTTTGAGGGAAAGACCCATGGAATATCCATTCTTGTACATTCTGGGTCCGAGAAAGATGAACCCAGTAAATAGATTTGATTTGAATTGTAAATTCTAAAAATAAACAACACCGTGGCATCATTGCGAATCAGACGAAAAATAGTATATACCAAGTTCAAAATATTTAGAATAAGTTACATACATGTACATTGGAAATTTATTAAAAAACTGAAAATTACATAAAATTGATAAATATATTCCATTTAAATTATACTAAGTAACAGGTGAACAGAAAATTTGAAAAAAAGTTCAAATCTGAATATAAACTCAAAGTTCATTATCTGTAAGAACTTTTTTTAATTCGTCTTTGAAATAATCATAGATTGTGGAAGATATTTACAATTTTTTTGGTTCATTATTTTCTAAAAAAAAGATAAACTAATAATTAAAATAGCTTCATTGAAGTTTTTTAATAGCAGTTTATTTTACAACATTTTATCACTCGTCCCAGCAGAGTGATAGCTCTCCCAGTAATGTTTTGGGTGAGCAATTGACAAGGAGAGCGACCATTCCCCCAAAGCATTTCAGGAGAGTGATTTACAACTCGCCCTTCATTTGCTCATCGAAAAGACTGCAAAATGGTTTTAATTACACAAAAGGTTAAAAATACATGAATTGGTAACAGTAGACAAGGTTCACAGAAGGTAACATTTACCCTGGTTTGTAAAAAAATTATATACCGTACTCAACATTGGGGGAAAAAATGACCCTGGTTTGTAAAAAATTTATATACTCAACTTGAGGGAGAAAAAATGCTGATAAATTTTATTTTAACTCAATTTGAGTGAAAAAACCCCTCAATTTTCCAGATTTCGCTTCATAAAATTTGGACTTCTATGAATCCCTGTATACATGTACTATTTATGAAGATTTATACTCATTGAATCACTCGTTATTCCAGCATCTATTATCATTTACTTTTACTAATTGCACTGTTTATATTGTTTTATGGGACCTGTTATGTCAGCCCTCGAAATTTGGCGTAACCGAAACGATCGGTTACGTGGTTGTAAATTCTGCAGAACGAATAATCGGTTACGTAAAAAATCGACTTGCGCTACGGTATGACGAGTGCCATTGAAAATGTCAGGGCGACCGGCCCAGTGACAGTCATCAATCGTTGCCTTACCGGTCTATATTTCTCCTCTATGGTATCTTCGAATCATGCTTCGGAGTTTATACACGTTTTTATTATGGAATTAGTATCATGAACGTGTGATTTTGCATCAGAAAGAAATAAAAACACGGAGGCTCGAAACGAAAAAAACTGACATTCTGATGGCGCAAAAAAACGGAAGCATGCGATATCAAGGGGACACAACTCCCAACATACAAAGCCTGAATTCATCCAATCAAATGTGGGTCAATTCTACAGCGCGGGACAGCACGCACACAGAAGTGGATGGAAATCGAATTTCTCATCTCCGGATCCTCCGGACCGCAGGTTCGATATGCAAAACGGCTCAAAAGCGAAAATTGACTCTGTGAACATAAAAACATTCCAGAAGTGGTCATTTCATGATGACTTTAGAAAAGTTTTGTCTGCTTTTGTTTTACTTTCTACACATTTCACATTTTATTTTTTTCAACACCGTGCCTTTTATTCCATGCCTGGGTGCTTTTTGCTGAATTTCTGACGAATAAGTTGCACATGTTACATCGCAGTTTGAGAATATTGCCGTCAGCTGCTGTTTCAAGGATATGTAATAATATATATATGTAATAATATATATATAATAATATATAATACACATTTTCAGAAAAAAAATGTGGCTAACCTGTTTACGTAACCAATGGGTTACGCAACCTAGTCCTACGTAACCGAACAATAGGTTACGTGAACATCGTGACCCAGAACTATTTTTGGGTTACTCAAATTTTTGAAATTTCGAGGCCTGTTATGGGCGTTGTGCTTGTTGGTAACAAGATAATATGAATACATACATATTTATGAGAGATGAAATATCTTAGGGAAGGAGGAATGCTCAACTGTTTCAAAAGAGCAAATTATGTTACAATGTTCTATTTAGCTGTGTCATCCCGAGCCCTCTCTGGTCCACTTGGTAATGGTTGATGTTGATTTGCTGAGAGGCATGCGCATAAAAGTTACACCCCAGAGGGTATAAATGTATCTGACAGCCAAATACTTGAGTTCATAAAAAAAAGTTTAGAAATAGAATCTACAATTTGTGCTAATAATACTCCAAAATATGGACAACAGATCGTAACGCATCACACATATCATGAATATTGTGTACAGTGTTTACGCTCAACTGATCCGGCTAAGCCATCAAGATCAAGGGAGGACAAATGAAGAATAAATTCATAAGTCCGATATCAGTGAAGACGTCGGAAGTGGTTGAATGTTGAGATCACTTAGATGGGCATTCCAATCTCCATTCATTCTCTCTGTTCAGACTGGGTGACTATAGAGTAACTATTGATCTACTGGTCTATTAAGACAAATGAGAATTTATCCTCCGTCAGCGATCCCGGGCTGTCTGCTGGGTCAAATCTCTTTGTCAGTAGATGTGTATCCTTTAATGTCGCCAGTTTCTTGTTCCAGCGACAACAGAATCCATAGAACAGGGAAGACATTAACGTGGCAAAGGAAGTGCCCAGTTTATATTGATTAAGATCAAAGTAGTTTATCATCTCGATTTATTTAGAACCATAAACAAGGCTCACTCCAGCCTCTGTTAATGACAGATCAGGGCTGAAAATCAACAGGTTGTCTGTTGTTCAGGTTAAACGATTGTTCAGGTTAAACTATTGTTCAGGTTAAGCTATTGTTCAGGTTAAGCTATTGTTCATATTAAACTACTGTTCATATTAAACTATTGTTCAGACAGTTCAACCTATTGTTCAGCTGTTCAGGTCAAGCTATTGTTCAGGTTATAAACCTACTGTTCAGGTTAAACTTTTGTTCAGGTTAGGCCTCTGTTAATTAATCTTTAGCTTCTCATGACCCGCCCGCATGTTTTTGTCGTAACAATAATTACGCATTGTTTTAATTATTTGGCATTTTTTGCTGCAAAAAAAAGAAAAATGTGCAGAAAAAGGCAGCGGTCGAAATAACGCATGCCTACCTGCCGCCGGCAAGTGAATTTTTCCGGCGACAGGTCGCAAAAAAATCTGCCTGTCGCATGCGGCAAGTAGGATTTCGTCCAACAAAAATGATAAAATGCGATCAATTTTCGTAAAT